>CAUYQG010174481.1:0-10069 GCA_963574415.1 Tarsius wallacei
GCTGGGCTCCGGCGATCCTTCCGCCTCAGCCTTCCCAGTAGCCGGAACTACAGGCGCGCGCTACCACGCCCGGCTGATTTTTTGATTTATTGTAGAGATGAGGTCTTGCTTGCCCAGGCGGGTCTTGAACTCGCAGGCTCAGGCAATCCACTCACCTCAGCCTCCCAAAGGCACGGGATTACAGGCTAGTTTTTTTCTTAATTAAATATATGGTATGTGTGTTAAAATGAACTTGTTTTTTATTGCTATTTTTAAATAAATGGATAACAAAATTAATTTCTTTGTTTTGATTTCTGATAAAATAGTTATTAATAGCTATAACCTACATTAAGCAGAGCTTCAACATTCTTCAAGAGTTTAAAGGTCTTCTGAAGTCAAATAATTTAGGAACTACTGGATTAGGCAGAGATAGTTGAAATAGAGTGGATATTTAATATTTTGATAAATTATTATCAAATATTTTAGGTGGAATAATGTAACAGTTTTGTTTTTGTGGGGTTTTTTTGTTTGTTTGTTTAAGTTAGGCTGGATGGAGTGCAGTGGCACATTCATGGCCACCCCAGTGAAGACCTTGCTGGGCTCAGGCAATCCTTCTGCCTCAGCCTTCCACCTTTGGCCGGAACTAAAGGTGTGCACTGCCACACCCAGCTTCTTTTTTTTAATTGTAGAGACGAGGTCTAGCCAAGTTGCCCGGACTGGTCTCGAACCCGTGGGCTCAGACAATCCACTTGCCTCAGCCTCCCAAAGTGCTGGGATTACAGGCTGAGCCACCGAGTCAGGCATTGTAACAGTTTTTAATTTTGATCTGTAAGCATTTGGAAAAAGATATCGGAATAGTCAAAATAATTTGATACTGCAATTTGATTTAAAAAAATCTGGAAGAGAGGATTGAATTTGTGCAGGTGATGGCATGTAGATAAAATAAGACTGTTGACATGTTTCCAAATATTGGGTGATTTACACTTGGGGTTTTACTACAATACCATTATAACATAATAAAATGTTAAACTTTTGTTTTAATATCTAAGCAAAATATCCCTTTTAGTTTCTGCTAACTTCTGATTTTTATTGTCTTATGACTTCTACTTAAGGCCTGTGTTAATTGCCTTTTTTCTTCTTAGTCTAGTATCTAGTGCAGTTCCCTACATATACTCTATAAGTGTCTGTTGAATGTGAAATGAAATTAATGTCTCATTTTCTTGACTTCATTATCTCCCTCTGACTCATTGTCTGCCTATCCATCCCTCATTCATGGGTTATATCCAAAATCTCATAAGGAGAAACTTCTTGATTTGCTAATTGAAACAATAAACAGTTTAACCTATTGCAAAGAGTTTTCATTTGCAACCACATCAAACAATACAGTTGTCTTCCAATAAATTGTCTACGCCTCCTGGTATAAACAATCATGTGGGTCTTGATAGTAGAATAGCCCATATAGAAAAAAATGTTTCAAGAATAAACTATTAGATGACAAACATACTGAGTCTTCCAGAAAGATATTTAGTGTAACTTGGCAGGGCCTTTGTCTTTCATTAGACTACATTGGATTTAGTGTGGTATTTAGAGAGGTAAAAGTGGACATAGATATCCTCAGGATCCCCAAGGAAAACTTCAACTCCAAAATCTGACAACTCATTTTAATAAGGCTTTTCATCCTGTAGTTGAACATATGGCTTAATATGTAAACATCCATGAGAGTGGTTAAATAGTAATTTATGTTAAAGAATACATATTTGATTTTTTTCCTAAAAGCAAATTTGACCAAGGAAAAGAGTGACAAAAGAACATTGATAGATTATAAAAATGAGGAAAGGGAAAGAGTCTTGAAAGATAAGACGTAAATGAGCAAATTCACACTCTGACCCCGAACAAATTTTGCTCCTGAATGTAAAGATGACAGAAATCTATAAGTATTACATTTAATACAGTATGTCAGAGAAAGATGTTTTCTTTGACATTCTGTTCACATGTCTAGACATAGTTTTTTCTTATGTCACTTAAATTTAGTTCTACAAAATACCTTAAGAAAAGAAGAAATATTCTGATACCACTGACTATAGGTCCCATCATTCAAAAATCCTATGGACAAACAGTATCACCATTTACCAAGAACCATACTATTCCATAGACTTCAACTTTCGCATTGTCAGCAGCACCGAGTACATCATCAATCTTCCTTTTTTCTTTTTTGTAAAGTTGGCTCTGTAACATTTTTGAATGAAAAGAGTTATTTTCTCATTCAGCTGTGATGAACACTAAAAGAACATTTCTTGGTCATTCAGACATGAGCATTGGTGGATGGATTTTACATTATTAGATTCTGCCTATGGTTTTTGTTAGTTCTTTGGTTTGATGAATTTAAATCTAGTATCTATTAAGTTGTAATATAGTGGTTATGTTAGCTTGTTAGGGCTACTGTAACGAAGTACCACAGACTGGATGGCTGAAACAACTGAAATTTATTTTCTTGCAGTTCTGGAGGCTAGAAGTTCAAGAGCAAGGTTTGGTTTGCTTTATCCTGAGGCTTCCCTTCTTCACTTGCTATTGGCGACCTTCTCACAGTGTCATCAGGGGTCTTGCATGTAACTTCGGTTGCATTATGATCTCTCTGAGTATCCATATTTCTTTTTCTTATAAGGACAACAGTCAAACTGGATTAAGATCCACTCTAACTACTTTAAAAAAAAAAGTCAATCTCCTCTTAATGGCCCTATCTTCAAATATAGTCACATTCTTATGTACTAGGGGTTAAGGCATCAATGTAAGACTCATTTGTAGGTGACAGAATTCAGGTCCTAACAGTGCTAATTTCTAGAAACACATCTGGGAGTAAAACAAATGTGATCCCATTTTCATGGTGTGCTTGCATTTTAATGTGAGCAATGTTTAAATATATAGATAATATAAAAATAAATGTGTTAGAAATTATTGTCTAAATTAACAAGAACAGAAGGTCATATGCTTCAGGAGGGTGATTAGTTGAGGCTTCTTTAAGAAGTGATATCCTATCTAGACTATGAAATAGGATGTGTGCTTTTTTTAACCTGCAAAATCATTGCTAACAGGTATAACAGCAACAGGTGATAAGGCCCTGCGAAAAGAAAACCTGTCATGTAGTCATGAGCATTAACACAGGTTCATATCGCTATAATATAGAGTAAGGAGGAGAGAGTTATTAAATGAATGTGTGAAGACTAGCAGAAGCCATGGCACAGGACATATTAGTTCACAGCACAGTGTGAGTGTTATGATCTAAGTCTGAAAAAAAAATTGTTACTGAAATAGCATAATGATTTGTAATTTTAAATTTTTATGTTGCTCTATTGAATATAAATGGTATGAACATAAAAGAAAAAGATAACAAAAGATTCAGCAATAATTTAGAGAAGTGAAGATATGTACTAATAAGTAGTAGCAGAGAGAAAAATAGTAGATATTTTGGATGAAGATAAGAGCTATTGCAATTCAGTATTGCTCAATGTCAAAATGTGTAGAAGACCTAAGATTACTTTTTTTTCTATTTGCAAACTAAAAATCTAATCTGTCACAGCTTCATTCATCTGACAGATAAAACAATAATCCTAGGTCAGAAACAAAGAGTATTATTACTCCCAGCATTAGTAGTATAACCTAAGATTCAGCATTTTATTGTGCCATTCTCTGAGTCCAGGTTCCTACAAGATGACATGAAGAGGACTAAGTAACACTTGGACAGGAAATGAGGAGTGTTCCAGGAGATAATCACTGAGTTTAGAAACTCCTCTGGCAGTAAGCACACCTACTTTTGTCTCTGGAGGAAGACTTATTGTTAAACACTGTATAACAATATATGTTGTTAAACACTGCAAGCAAGCCTCAAGCCTACCCAGAGGAGACATTATTTCTAAGTCAGTGTATAATATAAACATCTTTGAAAAGACAGTTGAAAACCAATAACAATTAGTGCCAATGCTTATGAGATGTGCAGAAAAATGAGATACATTGTAGATAATCATCTCCTAATAATATCTAACCCTCTTTTCTACATTGTCTTGGCTTCTGGAAAAGTTTTCCATGAGTGTATTCTTCCATCTGGCACTCTGATCGTTCTGGCTGACAGACTGGGACACAGTGTGTTCAACTTGTATCATACAGCATTTCATTAATAATATTACCAAGAGGATATTAAGCAATAGGATGAGAACAACCTACAATACTCTCTTGAACCATAACTCCCTAAGTCCCAGACCCCAGAAAGCTGAAATTATGTATGCTATTCCTCAGAAAGTCAACTTGACTTCTTAAATTTCCGTTTTGGCATTTTTTAATGCAGCAGTAACTGAAGCAGAGCTAGATTTCTTGGAAGTTGCTTTGACTGTGCCACTGTTTGCAAAGAGGAAGACTGCGGCATTTTTATCATCTGTCACAGTGCTGTCCAGTGAGTTGAGGCTGACCTTAATGATTTCACTGGACTGAAGTAGTATCTCAGATCACTTCCTCTAGAGTCAAAGACAAATTTTGTACTAACTTATCAAATTGAATTACTTCCACTGTGGGAAAAGCAGTCTTTAGAGTGGACAAAGAAATAGGTTACCTCTCCAGAAAGTTCCCCAGAGTAACCAAAGTAGTGACACTTTGAAGAGATGTCTATGGTTATCTAAGTGTTAAATATTTGGAAGTATATAGTGAGGGCCCTTAATATGTAAGCCATTTCATTTTCAGGAAGTAAGCAAGTTCATGCCTGATCTTCCATATCAAAAGTATTCTCAAATGTGCACTCATTCTGGCTTTCTATCATGTTTGAAATTTCAGTGGGTCCTAGGCAGAATCTGTATCAATTAGTGCCTTCAACATGGCCTCTTGGCTGGCTGGTATGTCTAGGGAACCCTTAGTTTATTTCAAATAAATGAGTCTAGGCCTTAGTATTGGAGAGACTACTGAGGGAAATCAATCCAAACCATGCTCTTTTGTCCATGCCATCCAATCCATTGAATAACTGAACTATGGATTGAGAATGGGAGTGGAGAAGACAGCCAGAGGTGGGGGCAGGTTTATGAGAGATGTGAAGGAATAAAGGTCATGCCCTGCTACTTCTAATAGACTTACCGGTAAAATTAAGAGAAATGGCAATGACATCATGGTCAGAGCCTTCTGATGCGGTGCTCCCAACCCAACCATTAGTTAAATTTAATGTGATTCCAACAGTTGGGAGAACTGCACCAAGGCATTTTCTTTATAAGGTACGTTTCAAGGATGACTTTCAAAGACAAACATGACTGTTTCTTCATCTCTAGCACTTCCTAGGGCCTTAAATATTCTGAGGATTTTGTTTATACTGCATTACCACAAAATCAGTGCATTCCCTTATAGTATCTATAACTTCACCTATGTTTCAGTTGTCTTTTACTCATACTCAAACTTTTAGTTTGAAATTACTGGGTGCAAAAGGAAAAAGTGTCTTTTTATAAATTTGCATATAACTATTATGCCCTCACTTTGGCTGTGTGAATTACTACAGGGGGAAGGAGAGAACAGTATACTCAACCAAGAGGTCATTATACTTAGGGTCTAGGACCACATCAATCCAACAAGAGAAACAAGTGTGCTAAAGCTAATAATATACATGAGTCTGCTGCATCCCCTATGGGAAGACTTCTGCCTTGAACTGTATTAACCAGTATGGTATAGAGCTGCTGTAAGAGGAAGAAAGAAGCATCACAACCAGTAATGGTCAAGGCAGAATTCTAAATTTTCAAAATAGATTACATAGCCTTCCATGAATTTTATCCTGAGCATGACACAGGAACATACATTCAGTGTGTTTACATCCTTGATTGCTTACACAGCAATGACAGAGAGAGCCTCTTCAGAAATTATTGTGCAAAAGAGGCTTGAAGCCAACATAATGTCATTTGTAAGTCAGTGACTAATTTCATTTCAAAACATTGTACAGATTTTCATCTATTCATGTGAAGGGTCACATCACCTGAAGGCAGGGTGTTGGAAGATTCCATAAAATGTTCAGTTCTAGAGGAAATAGGTCATGGACAGAGGAGTTCATTGAGAAATGGGTCATGGAGATAACCTGTGTTACCATATGAAATATAAATCCATATTTAACAGTATTTCCTGGTGAATAATTTAATGTTCCATTTGGTTGTGAATAAGATGTAAATGTGGATAATCCTGCATTTCACACCAAATATACCTCATGTACAGTTAAAAGAATATATATTAATTTTGGAAAAGACATTTAATATGTTCATGGAGATTCAAGGACAAACACTATCACACTATTGATCATTCATGGATGAAATTCTGACTTCAAAGTAAGATCATTGACTATTAAATCTAAAATGTTAAATAAGGGGAATTCTAACATTAAGAATAGTGACATGTTTAACAGGGAAAATAATTAATCATTAATATCTCATTAGTATAATTATAGTATTAAGTAATCAATTACACAACTATTTACTGTGCTTGATTTTATTGTAAAAATAGAACTGTCCAGGGGTACAGAAAGTGCAGCAACCTCTGTGTTATGTGACAGAATTCCCTATAATTCATTGGCCACGTTTTGTGACTTGCTTCCTGTTGTATTTTCAGTATATGAATCCTGCTTGACACACAGTGGACTACTGGAAGTTGAATAAATGGGTAAGACAAATATGCTTGCACCTTGTTTGATTTTCACTAAAGCAAAAATAGAAGGCAGTTAATTATTTGAGAGGCAATCTTCCAAATGAGGTAGGTTGTCAAAAACATAACATTTTGGTCTTCAAAAGCCAGAAATAATAATATTATTTGTTTTACCTGCAACATCATAATTTTGTTGAGATTAAACCCTGTATAAAATAATCCACAAGGGTAGTTTTAATCATGGGAAAGCAAAACATATGAAGTCCCAAAACAGTCAGTCAAACAAAAGAAAGGAAAGAAAAGGGGAATGAAATGAGGGTTGAAATAGAAGAGAGCTATTAAGACAGAAGAAAGACCATGTGGGTCTAGGGAAAAGAGAAATAGATTGCCTGTAAAATTTGTTAAACATAGTGGTCAAAGAAGAAAATACATACCGCAAATAAGGCAATACCCTAAGGGATTAGTAGCATGAAATGGAGGAACTATAGAGACCCACGAGGGAACTGGGCAAAAAGTAGCTCTGAATCACAAGTATAATTAAATAAGATGAAAAGATAAATGTAATTGTTTTGCTAGCAAACTATTTTTCTTTGAAGCAAATCTGATCATCTAGATCCTTTCATTAAAACAACTGCAATACTAGCTGCTGCATCAATAAAACCTCTGTTGATTCCTCAATGAAATCCATTCATTACTCTTGACCTGTGATACCAGCACTGTGTTACAATGTATCTTTGTGCATACTGGTTTGTTTCTTTTAAAGAACTTCTCTGCCTTTTACACTTGGAAAACTTCTAATCCAACTCTACAATCATTTCATGAAAAAGTCCTTAAACTCCTTCAAGCAGAGTTAATTGTATTGTGTCCCCCTGGTAAAAGTTTGAGCTGTTTTAGCTCTAACCATATAGTACTGTAATTTATTTGCATTTCTCCTTCACCCCTCACAGCAAGCTCCTCTAGGCCAGAGATCATGAATACTTCATATTTCATTCTTTTCTTTTGTAACCCAGTGCTGGGTACATCACATGTACTAGTGAAATAAAAATTATCAAATGACCTTTTCTTCATGAATTAGTGGGTGTGAGAAGAAACAAATGGGTATATCACAAAGTAGAGCAGGAGTATTCTTGAGAGCCAAACATATTTGGAAAAGTAGAATTTATCACTGTAGTGTTCTCTGACATTTTATGTGGTTTACTAACAGGTAAAGGAAGAGACACCACTACCTCTTAGCCTAGTCTAGTTACTAGTTATGTGATGGAAGGTGTAGGATCTATGCTTATGCACAAACATAATTTCATATCACAGTCAGTGACTGTGTTTGTGGTTCCCTCTGCTGGGCTTTTGCTTATTTTTTCATAACTGCCTTCCTAAATATCCAGCAACACTGGCCACTTGATTGATTGCTACTGGAGTTTAAGATTCTTCAATTCATGAGTCTCCAACCAATATTTCAAATTTCTGATTTTTAAGAATTATTCAGTATATTACTATTGATTACACACATGCTTAGAAAATTCTATTGATGGGGACTCACTGAGAGTATAAAATCTTTACACAACTTCAAGTTAAAGTATCTTCAGTATTTTTGAACCATTTTTTTGTTTGTTTGTTTTAATACAAACGTGCACAGTACCTATAGACCTTATTAGGTCTATTAAAATATATTTATTTTTCATTATGTCTCTTTTGGCATATAAGTGGTAGAGTTACATTTCCTTATTTCTATGAAGTTATGAAGTCACTCAGCACATAAATTGGAAGGGGCTGGTCACTGCACATGAAAGTCCTTAAGGTCCAGCACATGACCAGCCAACTTGTCTCCCTTCACATTCTCTACTGCCAAATATTGTTTCTTCTGGAGTCTAGATCAGAATGAGAATG
This sequence comes from Tarsius wallacei, assembly GCA_963574415.1. Taxonomy (NCBI): domain Eukaryota; kingdom Metazoa; phylum Chordata; class Mammalia; order Primates; family Tarsiidae; genus Tarsius; species Tarsius wallacei. The sequence goes on from CAUYQG010174481.1 coordinate 8,509, forward strand.
AAGTGAGGGCCCTGGGTTCCTTCAAACCCAACCACCCATACACATTGAACTGAAATGGGTATAAATGGTGAGCAAAAGAATAAACCTGTATTATATGAAGTCACACAGGTTTGGGGCTTGTTATTTTTGCGACTTAACTTGAGTTATCTCAACCTACACAGTACCAAATATTAAAGTAAAAATCATAACTTTATATCTGTTACATTGCATTTCTTTATCATAACCAAATATTATTGTGAAGAGTAAATGAGGTTAATAGTCCCCAGGAACTTGAGTGACTACTAGTTTTCATTCATTTTGCTTCTATCCAGTCATGAGTAAATACTGTTTTTACCAAGGGAAAAATAAGTGGATCTGCTCAGAATCAAGAATATTAGTTTATGACACCTTCTGGAGTGAGTTAAATACATTTAGAAGTTTATTTTTCTTTATATGTGTTATTGAAATAGCCCCACGAGCATCCCTATGAATTTAGGTAGCAGCTGTGCATATACAAAATAAAATAGTTTACTCTGTTACTGTGTTCTATGCATTGTTCCTTAAACCTGTTTCTAGGAGCTCCTGTCTTGGCTACTTAAAATATTTGCTTTATTTGATTATGCTGATGATGTTAGTGGGAAAATAAACAATACAAATATTAAAAATTTTAAAAATTAAAATGTCTGAGCATGACACAATTTAAGAAACTAGAAGTTACTTATAAAAATGGCCTCTAATTATATGATATAAACTTTTTTTAGTTTCTATATATGAGTGGGTGTTTGTCTTTCTGTGTCTGGCTCGTTTCACTTAATGTTCTTCAGACTCATCCATGTTGCTGTAATGACAGAAGAGTACAGTAGTGGTCTCCAGAAGCTGGGAGACTAGAAAAGGTGGGTCAATGAGTACAAAGTTACAGTTAGAAAGGAATAATAATTTTCGATGTTCTATTACACCATAGGGTGACTGTAAAAAATAACCTTGAAGTGTATATTTCAAGAAAGCTAACAGAGAAGATTTTTAATTTGTCACAACAAAGAAACAATAAATGTTTAAAGTGATGGGTATGATTTATACACAGTTTGATCACTGACCTAGTTTTATGTTTCAACCCTAAAAGAGGCAGAGAGAGAGACAGGAGGAGGAGGAGGAGGAGGAGGAGGAGGAGAAGAAGAAGAAGAACAACAACAACAACAACAACAACAGAAGGAGGAGAAGGGAGAGAGACTGCTTTCTGTATTATATTATTAATTTCTTGTTTTATTATAAAGATGTGGGGTACATTCAGGGTTAGGTATACAAACATTGATTATGCAGGTACCCTTGTTGATGAGGTATGTTCCTCCCTCCCCTAGCAGTTTCCCTCAACTGCCAATCCCACCCCGCCTCCCCTGACGGTTTCCCATTACTTCGAAGCAATTTCTTATAGTATTACAAAATTGTTCAAGGTCCGCTTATGAGTGAGGACATATGGTACTCTGGAGTCGATCCTATTATTAACTTCTTAAACAAATATTCCATAACTTAGTAAATCCCTGATAACTTAAGAAATATGTAATTTATAGGCATGCCATAAAAATAA
>CAUYQG010174483.1:0-21162 GCA_963574415.1 Tarsius wallacei
TCGCCAAGTTGCCCAGGTGGGTCTCGAACCCACGGGCTCAGGCAATCCACTCACCTCAGCCTCCCAAGGCGCGGGATTACAGGCTGAGCCACCGAGCCCAGCTTATATGAATATCTTAACATAATATAACCAACTTATGGCCACACACAGCTGCTCGATTAGAGAAAAACTCTCACTCCATGTCAGACATGGACTCCAAAGACTCACCCCTGCATTGATGTGACATTTGGTTTCTCTCGTCTCTGCTTCCTTCAGGGCCCATCTGGTTGGACAATCTCCACTGCACTGGCAAGGAGGCGACCCTCGCAGCCTGCACCTCCAATGGCTGGGGCGTCACCGACTGCAAGCACACAGAAGACGTCGGCGTGGTGTGCAGCGACAAGAGGATTCCTGGGTTCAAGTTTGACAACTCGTTGATCAACCAGATAGAGGCAAGTCACACGCTTATGATGAGTCTGTGTGAACATTTTTTGTCTTCTTCCATATAATTTTCTTTTCACCTACCGACTTCAAGAATCGATTTCAAGCACAAAGGAGGGGGACCTAACCCGACTGGATTTGGTGCATGGGCAGTTTAAGGAAGGATTTTTGGAGAAAGCGATCCCATCTGTGGGGAAAGGGCATTCCAGGCACAGAAAACAGCTTGGGCAAAGGCACAGAGGTCTGGAGGTATGGACTAGGAATAAGCAGAGGACGATGCCCTGGAGTTAGGTGTGCATCTAGGAGTGGTGTGAACTGGAGCTAGAAAGGTGGGCATGAAATGCCTTCTCTGCCGCGTTCAGGAGCTCACCCTTGGGGGTGGGGAAATGTATCAGTCATCAATTGCTGTGCAATAAATTGCCCTGAGATTTTACAGTTTTAAACAATGAATATTTATGATCTCACACCGTTTCTGAGGGCAATTGAGAGAGCAGCTTAGCTACTTGATTCTCTTCGGAGTTTCTCATGAAGCTGCAGTTGAGCTGTCCATGGGGGCTGGAAGATTCTCTCACAAGCTGACTCATATGGTTGCCATAGGCTGCCTGAGTGATCTCGAGACATGGTGGTTGTCTTCCCCCAGAGCGAGTGACCTACAGGAGAGTGAGAGACGGAGCAGACAAGGAAGGCAGCCTTTTATAACCTAATCTCAGAGGTGACATGCCATCACTTCTGATGTGTTCTGTTGGTCACGCAGACTGACAGGGTGGGAGGAGATTGCCCAAGGGTATGATACAGAGGGTGGGATCGTTGGGCACCATCTTGGAAACTGGCTACCACTGGCCAGTTGTTTTCAAATCTAGCTGAAGATCAGAATCAGTTTTAAAATGCAGGTGCTGGGGCCTCCCCCCTCAACTACCAACCCAGAATCTTCTTCTATGGGGGCAGGTTATTTTTCTTTAAGCTCCCCCTAGATGATTCGGATATCCAGCCTGACCAAGTCAGCATGTAGAAATGGCTAAAAGGGCTTGTGACCCATTTATGACTAAATTTCAGATTTAGGTTTTCAACAAGTTCTTGGCCCAAGAAACTAAGTTAACAAATGCTTATTGAACCACTCTTATGTGTGATGTATGCAGGGACTTAGGACAGGAGGGGTCGGCAGCCAAGATGCCTGTCTTCAAGGAGCATGTTAAACGTCTCCTGCAAGGGACTGTGGGATCTGCCATGAGTCCCGGCCAAGGAGCCTTCACGGTGCTTCAGCCTCCAACGGACTCCAGCACAAACACAGATAAAAGGTGGCTTGAAATTGCCCCACTTGGGCTCCAGAGGAAATCCTACAGAGACTGTGGACTTGACTCATATGACTCACCCTGTTCTGCTCTTTTCTCCTGTGTTCCCAGAGCACTCAAGTACACTGGGAACTTGTCCAAACCTGTATTACAGCATGGAAAGACTTCCAGACTTCTCTCAGCTGGAAGGATGAGACCACTTCTAGAAAGCTGGCCCTGTTCAAATGCTGCTATTTTAACTAGAGAGATAACTAGAGAGATTCGTTTACAGTTGTGTATTTTATTTAACATCCAATCACTGGTGATAACTTTGCTTTACCATGAAGTTCATATCTGGCGGGTGGGCTCCGACCCAGTTTCACTAAACTTTCCATCTCCACTTTTTATAACCTCATGGAGAATAATTAGCTCCCACTTATATGTCCTCATCTCTCTGAGGACACTGGAAGCTCTCAGAGGACAAGGCCTATATCTTATTCATCATTGTACCCAGTAGGTACATCCTAGGTACCTAATGGGGACAACTCTCCAACACCCAAATTTTCTTCTCCCCAGAAATGCAAACCAGAGATCTTCATCCCCATAGGTAGAGAATCTCCTAGGGCAAAATATGAAGCTAAGCAGCAATAAGAAGCACCTGGAAGCAAATCATTTCTTCACAGCTTGCCCCGCCTAATAGGACAATGAGCTTATTTGAAACATATTCAACGGGCCTCTGTTTGGCCTAGAAGTTCAGGACCATCCACTTGGAGCGTCAAGTAAAGACCCGGGCTTCTTGGCATAAGAAAGTCATTGATGCGGCCGGGCTCGGTGGCTCTGCCCGTAATCCCAGCACTTTGGGAGGCCGAGGCGAGTGAATTGCCTGAGCCCGCGTGTTCAAGATCCATCTGGGCAACTTGGCGAGACCCCATTTCTACAATAAATCAAAAATTAGCTGGGCGTGGTAGCGTGCACCTGTAGTTCCAGCAACTTGAAAGGCTGAGGCGGAAGGATCGCCGGATCCCGGCAGGTCGAGGCTGCGGTGGCCAGGAACATGCCACTGCACTCCAGTCTGGGCGACAGAGTGACTCCAACTCAAAAAAAAAAAAAAAGAAAGGAAAGAAAGTTATTTATGGCTTGCATAAAAGGAAGGTGGGCCAAAGCGTCAGTGGATTTGGGGTTGAGAAAATGAGAAGACTCGTCTGCCACCAGAAAAAAAAAAAAAGATTTTTGGAAAAAGGACTCTGTGAGCGTCGCTTCATTAGAAAACATTTATTGAATACCTACTAAGTGCTAATTCTAACGCTTAGCATCTGAATGGGAAGTGAGTTACATCAGAAGCAGAACCTTCATGGGGTGGAATAAGTATAGAAAAGACTGAAAAAATGTGCTGGACAGTACGTTCTTATTCTGGAAGGGCTGAGATTCCATGATAGGAAAACTTAGTGCTTATCTTTAATCTGGACGTTTGAGGGTTGCCTGCTACACATTATGGTCTGGGACACCAGTAGGGAAGGAAAACGTGGCTCTTGGCCTTCAGCCCTTAGAACCCGCAAGATGTATGTCTTGGGGAAGGCTGGGAGATCACCCAAGGCAGGAGCGTGGGCCTTAGTGAATTTATAGAAACCCAGAGAGAGCGACCTGGGAGACGTCTGGCTCAAAGGTCCAAATGAACAGTTTTTCACGCTCTACATTTTCCTAGAAGGCCACCTTCTTCCCACTGTACAGATCAGACTGGTGACCACGAGCCGGGGTGGAGCTTTCTTGCCCGACCACAGACGCTGAGGGAACTTTCACTGATGATCAGTCTCCTGTAAATTCTTCCCTTTGGTATTCGCTGAAAGTAGGTCATGAAAGAGCTTAGACCTCAGGATGTCTGACAAGAACCTTTGTGAGTTGCCAGAAGAGTCTTACATCTAGGACTTTGTGGCTAAGGCTCATGCTTACTGGCAGCACTGGCTTGAGGATGGGTAGGGAGCCGCCTAGACCACCTATGGGAGCTATTTGTGGGATGCTGCTGAGACGTTCCTTCAAAATGCCTCACGGAATAGCCTGTGTCAGTCGCTGAAGTCATGGAATCATTCCTCTTGGCGAAAGAAATGCCCCCTCTTAAAGTTTTGCGGACAAGAGAAACATTAGCTTTGGTGGACGGGCATTAGGTGAAGTCATAACATACTGACTAATGGTACCCAGGGCAAATGGTTGAGTAATTAGTGTGAACATAGTGGCTAGTCTCTAAGGGTGTGACCTAGGACTCTGTTTCTGCCTCTCTGTCATTTATCAGGAATTTTCATCAAGATTAAAATGTGGGCCGGGTGTGGTGGCTCACGCCTATAATCCAAGCACTTTGGGAGGCCAAGGTGAGAGGATTGCCTGAGTCCACGGGTTCGAGACCACGGGATCGAGACCAGCCTGGGCAATTTGGCGAGACCTCATCTCTACAATAAACCAAAAAATTAGCCCGGCGTGGTAGCGTGCACCTGCGGTTCCAACTCCTTAGAAGGCTGAGGTGGAAGGATCGCCTGAGTCCAGCAGGTTGAGGCTGCGGTGGCCGTGAGCATGCCACTGCACTCCAGCCTGGGCAACAGAATGAGACTCCAACTCAAAAAAAAAAAATGTACTGATGAAATTTATAGGAAATACGAAACTAGGAAGGATTGCTGATTGCAAAGTTACAGAATGAAGATTCAGAAAAACTGCAGTAGGTTGAAATAATAGGCTCAAGCTTTAACATTTTTTTTTTTTTTTTTGAGTTGGAATCTCACTCCGTCGCCCAGACTGGAGTGTAGTGGCATGCTCCCGGCCACCGCAGCCTTGACCTGCTGGGATCCAGCAATCCTTCCTCCTCAGCCTTCCAAATAGCTGGAATTACAGGCGCGCGCTACCACGCCTGGCTAATTTTTGATTTATTGTAGAGATGAGGTCTCGCCAAGTTGCCCAGGCGGATCTTGAACCCGCAGGCTCCGGCCATCCACTCACTCGGCCTCCCAAAGCTCGGGATTACAGGCTGAGCCACCGAGCCCGGCTAAGCTGTAACATAGTAAGGATGAATATAAAGTCCGATATCAGCTGAGAGTGGTAGTTTATGCCTATAATCCCAGAAACCTTGGGAGGCCAAGGCGGGAAGATTGCTTGAGTCCAGGAGTTCGAGACCAGCCTGGGTAACATGATAAGACTTTGTCTCTACGAAAAACTTTTAGAAATTAGCCTGTAGTGTGTGCCTGTAGTCCCAGCTGCTTAAGAGATTGAGACAGAAGGATCCTCTGAGCCCAGGAAATCAAGACTGAGGTGAACCGTATTGGTGCTACTGCACTCCAGCCTAGTTGACAGAAGGAGACCTCAACTCAGAAAACAAAAATATGGTTATCTATCAAGGTTCATGGAAAAAAATCAGCCACAGGAGTGTATGCTTTTGGGAGACTAACTGAAAATCATTGGTTGTCAAAAAAACAAAAGAAAAAGGAAAGAAAAGAATTAATCTCTGAGGGGACAATGATGAACTAAAAAGCTGTCAGTATTAGCCAAAAGTAAGATAGGGCTGCTAAAAAAGAACGTGAACTGCTATACGTATAGAAGAAGTCTTTCCCTAAATGTTTGTTTTAGACCAATACCTGAGTGTGGGGTTCCGTTCTGGATCTGACTCTTAACAAGGTCACCCAGAGGAGGGCCAGCAGGAAGGAAACAAGTCTGGAAACCGTATCATATAAGGAACTGAAGATTTTTTTGGGGGGAGGGGGGTCAAGAAAAGATATATGGGGGAAGCATGTCAGTTCTTTCCAAATATCTGAAATACTACCATGCAGAAGAGTGTTTCTAATTGATTCCAACTCCCAGAACTAAGATGGAGGGGACAGAAATGGGAGGTAGATTTCGGCTCAGTGGAAGCCCCACATGGTTGCTCTACCCTAGTTGGTGGTGAGCTCCTTGTCGCTGGAGGAATTCAAGCACAAGCCGGACAACCTCCTGCCAGGAATACTGCGGTCGGGTGCCTACATGGGGAAGGAAGTGGGATTAAGTGATTGCCAAGTTCTAAGATCCCTTGTTACTTGGCATCTGTGAATATGCACCCGTCCCATGTGGCGGGTGTCCACTAGCTGGTTATTGGCAGTGCACACCATTGTTTAAATTGGCGTCACTCATGGGACACACACACACACACACACACACACGGAGAAAGGATGCCAACCAGTGTGCATGTTGTGGGCTCTGGCTCTCTGTCTCTTCGCTGGCCCCTCATGCGACCTTGGCCTTGAAGCCAAGTGCAGGCTTTGCACCTCGTTCTTCCACATCAAAGGGTAAGAGTTAAAGCCCCTCCCTCAACTACCCCTATTGGGGTCTGCAAATTCAGAAGTGGCCAAGAATGGAGTGTCAGTGAATGCCTTCTCCCTGTCTCTTGTGACCCCAGCTGTAAACCACTGGGCTGATGAGGACATCCTTGTCTCTTCCCATGCTTATTCCGCAGGGCGTAGGCGGGGCTTTCTGACATTTACCCTTGTTGACTCCTGGAGATCAAGGACCAGATCTCAGACCATTACAGATGACCCTCACAGACTTATGCCTGCTCCAGAACACACTGAAATTCCCTGAGCAGAGAGTGGAAGAAAACACATCAGTCTAGACCAAGTTCATCCTACTCTGTGATGCCAGAGGCATGAGTCACTAAGCCCTGGAGCCTGGCTGATGGAATTTCACTTAATGAGCTAAAACCGGACTCCTTCTCAGCTGTCGGGGCATCCCTGAGGGGGCTCCTTGACACTTTGTAAATCCCCCTCTAGAGGAGGGGAAAATCACACCTTCTTCATAGAAATGACCCCACCACGGGAAAGTTCACAGGTTTGGACACTGAGCTACCTGTTGACCGGCATCCAGAACTCTGGGCAAGTGCTGAGCGAGTTGAATTCAATCCTTCCAGCTATGATGGTCTCAAGCCCACAGTGGCAATGGTTTCTCCATCAGCATGACATAGAGAACATTCGTCATTTACAAAGTAGTTTTAAATGTTCTGTGGAAGTGGGGAAACTCAGATGATTTCTATAAAAGCACCTTTTAAAAAAATCAGATGATTCCTATAAATGTGCTTTGTAGACAACAGAACGCTGCACGAGGCTAGCCCCACCACTGATTCATCAACCTTGGTTCATTTCATCCAGGAAAATTAAACCAGGCAGGGTCTCAGTTCTACCCTTTTCTGCCACGGGCTGTACCATCGTATCTTTCTGTGTATTCTCGGTTTTAGACCCCAGGGATGAAGGCAAGACCCCTGAGTTCCAGTTCCAGTGGAGATCGGAACTCGCAGCTGTGTGTCCAGAGTGACTAGCCCTTCATGGGTCTCTGGACACCGCACTGTAAAACAGAAATTTGGCTGGATACAAGAAAACGAGTCTTAGGTCAGCCCCCGAACTCTCCTAAAAGCAGTTAAGCAGAAGCAGATACTGAAATGTGAAATATGGTTGGTTCCAAGTGAACAGATCTCTTTTAAACTCAGAAAGCAGAGCCCCGACAAACCTCCCAGGATTTCAGAGGCTCTTAAATCGGGAGGCTTTGTTTCCTGTCTGTGGTGGATGGATGAGTTGGAAAAAGCATTAGATAAGGAGAGATGATAAATCCAGATGCCCTGCTGAGCAAACCTCCCTCTGCTGCCTGGCTGCCTTGCACGTTGTTCTGTCATGTGCTCGTAGAAGGCTCGTGGCTGGGGCTGTGCGTTGTTAAATCAGGAAATGTTCTGGGCTTTTCTCTTTACTTCACCCCACCCTACCTTCTTCCCTACTCATTTTTTAAAGGCTCTTTTGCAAAAAGCAATTGCATTACCAGAATCGACTGGAAATCCCTGGGCTGTGAGATTTGGGTGTTGTCTATCCCCTGAGTGACCTCAGAGCCTCAATTTCCCCTTTGTGGCAATAGGCAGCCCAGGAGTCTCAAGGGGCCAACAGAGGGATGATGAGGACAGAGCCAGGGAAAGGCTATTTTTCATTTGCACCAGAGGGGAGAATCTATTCCCCCTTGCCTCTACTCTCACATTCTTTTGGAAGAACCCTGAGACCTGAAAAAGCCCTTTCTTCGCCTCTTAACCGCAGGGACTGAGGCTGCTGTGAATTTTTTAAATTCCAGGAGCCCAGGTTTTTATTAGTCACAGTCAGCTGCCAAATGTTTCAACGCTACCCTCTCAGCAGAAGCTTTATCTGTCCTGGGGCTCCAAGGTGCCCGAAAGGGAAAGGTCTCTAGAAAGCCTTCCTTAAAAATCTGAGCCTTTCTTGGCCAGGAGTCTCATCCCTAACAGGTTGCACTGGATGACTGAGGAAAGAAAGGGGGCCTGTTTTCACCTCTGTGCAGTTTAGAAGGTGTCGGTCCCTCCAAGCCTAAATATAGACCCCTTTCCCCAGATGGTCCCAGGATAGCAGGACGGTCTCCCTCTGTGGGAGGAAGAGAAACAGTAGCAAGTGGGTAGTTCGTGCCGGACTCTTCAGCAAGGAAGGAAAAAGCTGGAAGCCCACAGCCTCTGACGCCTCAGTCTTGCTTCTGTCTAGCTGAGCAATCAGATGTAATTCTCTTGGGTTTTATCTCCCACCTCACAGTGAGCTTTGGCAAGAGGACATATAGTTTCCTCTTGTCCAGCACATATATTCCGTGACTCTATTTACTGAGAGCCTATATGTGACCAGGGCTTGCCAGCCACCACAGGGACCCAGAGAGGTAGTTTTAAGGCGGCCTGTTTTTCCTAACTAAAAATAGGTCGTAGCATCTGAAATGCAAAAGGGTGTTTATGTGGATACCAGAACAAAATATTTGAAATTGTGCACATCCCAGCAAATCTGGGCACCTGGCCAGGGTCGTGGCACATGCCACCCTTTGAAAGGTATAAATACCATTATAACTATTTGTGAGATGAAATAAATAAGTAAATAACCTCACATCTATTTGTTAGGTTACACAAATGAATGAGGGGCCTTATAATTTGCTGTAGATGAAATAAATGAAGGAACAATGTCTACTCAGACTTTGAACCGTGTGGATTGGATTGGATGGTTAAATTGTGTGGAAAATTGTGAACGAGGAGAGACCAGAAGGAAAGTTGCTACTGGAGGAAGTAGGAGCTTGAGCTGGGCTGGAGAAAGGCTGTCCCTGCCCTGGTTGGGCAGATCTGCTGTGCAGGGAGTTCTGGTGTCATGCCTGGGCAGGGTGGACAGTGTCCAGCCTGGCTCTGCAAGGGTCCATGTGGCTCCATTGAGTCACCACAGCCATGCTGGGTGGTCAATGCCACCGAATCTGCCCACCCCATCTCTGGGAGGCTGTTGCTAATGATCTGTTCATTCATTCACTTGATACATTTTTGTTTGTTTGTCAGGGTCTCACTCTGTCTCCCAGAGTCTCACACAGTGTGCCCCAGGGTCTCACAGCGCGCCCCAGGGTCTCACACAGTGCCAGGGGCATAGTAGCACTGGACAGATAGTTTTGAACGAATGAATGATTAGTGTCCCTGAGGGTTGGCAGAGGGGATGGACGAAAAAATGTCAGGGAGTGGCTTGAGCTTCAGGTGTGGAGGTGGTGAGGCACTAGGTGGCACGATCATGGCTCACCGCAACTGCAACTTCCTGGGTTCAGACGATCCTTCCGCCTCAGCCTCCTGGGTAGCTGGACTACAGGTATGTGCCACCAAGCCTGGCTGACTTTTTTATTTTTTGTAGAAATTGGCTCTCGCAATGTTGAGCCACCACGCCTGGGTCTTTTTTCTTTAGTTGGAGTCTCTCATTCTGTTGCCCAGGCTAGAGTATAGTGGCATGCTCACGGCCACTGCAGCCTCAACCTCCTGGGCTCAGGCAATCCTTCTGCCTCAGCCTTCCAAGTAGCTGGAACTACAGGCATATGCCTCCACCCCTGGCTAATTTTTTATTCATTTATTGTAGAGACGAGGTCTTGCCAAGTTTTCCAGGCTGGTCTCAAACCTGTGGGCTCAGGCAATCCTCTCACCTTGGCCTCCCAAAGTGCTGGGATTATAGGTGTGAGCCACCGCACCTGGCCTTTTTCTTTTCTTTTCTTTTCTTTTCTAAAAGACGAGGTCTCACTCTGTCGCTCGGGCTGTAGTGCAGTGACATGATTATAGCACAAGACAGCCTTAAACTCCTGGGTTCAAGTGATCCTCCTGCCACTTCAGCTTCCCAAGCAGCTAGGACTACAGGTGTGTCACTCAATACATTTCATCTGAGCACCAGACCCTAAACTCAGCAGGAGGATAAAGGGATTGATGAAATGGACAGTCTTGCCTGCCCTAGCAATGGAGAGGGACTATCTCACACATCATCACTCTCTTACCATGGGGATGATTGCTGGGAGGAGAACCCCCAGATCCCCCACCAGGGTGGAAGGCAGACAGTCTGGCCAGGCCCAGGCCTCGCCTGGTCAGTGGACTCAGCACCCTGGCCCGGGCCGGGGAAACTGCTGGGTCACAGGCGCTGGTTGCTGGAGCAGGTGTCCCGCCAACTTCCTGCCAACCACAGCGCTTGCCCGTTCTCCAAAGAAGCAGCCTCTGTTACCTACCCAAGGGCTTCCAGCTTGGGAAAAATGAAACAGAGAGCATTCACTTTTCCAGCATGGTTGCAAAGCCTTTGATTTATAGGAGGAAGGCCCCGACAGACTGCAGGCTTTTTCCTCTGGTGGCGTCAGCATGGCCTCAACTCTCCAGGCCAGTCCTACTCTCACCACCAGCCCCTCCGCCCGCTGCACCGCCCCCGCCAACCTCCATCACCCAGGGCTAAGAAACAGAAATTACTGAAATGCCTTCCCTTTCTCCCTTTCTTCCATCTGACCCAGTGGGAAGTCCCAGGCTAGAGAATGTTACCCGCAGCTGCTTAAACAAAAAATTCCTGATTGGGTCATCAAAAGGGGTTAATTACAGTGTAGCCAGACTCTTCTGATACAGCATGCCGTCTACAGTACACAGGTAATACCCACTAAGCTAAGCTGTCTAACCGCGGGCTGAGGATCCAATCGGCTTTGAATTCAGTTCAGTAACTATTTACTGGTGTGTCAGATCGCAAAGGAAAAAGGGGGTGGGCCATAAAGAACTCGAGTGACAAGGGAATGCCTGGATAAGCACAGATGTTCTCCAAGTCTGTCACACAAGTAGCGCTTATGTCAGTTAGAGAGGCGAGGACTGCCTAGCTGTTTATTTTGCATTAAACAAAGAATAAAGGGAGTCTTTATTAAGAATTTTTGACTTGGGAGCCCAGCATGTCTAGGTAAGCTGCGCTCTTGTTGGATTTTTAAAGAAATATTATTGGCTCATTCCAAAAATGTTTGTGGACCCACTATGTGTCTGGCACTGGGAACTTCAAGTAATACAAAAATGAATAAGGCACAGCTGTGCCCTTGGGGGATTCGAAGTCCAATTCGGTGGCAAAATTGTGTGGAAAGATAAATAATAGTACAAGATATTCAGTATAAGCCAAGAACTAAATGAGTCCCCCAGAAAGCCCATGCTAGAGGAATAAAGATGAAACATGTGGATGAGATGTTTGGGGCTTGGGAGGAGGCTTGACAGCAAGGAGCTTGCCTAACTGGTTGATTTGTGTGCCCCAGGGTCTCACACAGTGCCGGGGCCATAGTAGCACGAGACAGATTGTTTTGAATAAGTGAATGATTAGTGTCCCTGAGGGTTGACAGGATCCTGATAGGCAAGAGAGTGTCAGGGAATGGCTTGAGCTTAAGGTATGGAGGCGATAGGGCATCAGGAAGATCTGAGCAAGACATGTGAATACACCGTGATCTAAGCCGATGAACGGGTGGGTGATGAAACCAGAACCAAGGAGACAGCACAGGACCCGAGCGAGGGGACAGCATGTTTTGCTTCCATGATTCTCCTTGCACATCTGACTGGGAAACAGACGTGCAAATGGACAGCTGATGGCGAGGCAGAAAAGGGATTGCTGGGCTTGAGTGGGCTTCAAGAGAGAGGAAGAGAGAGGGCAGAGAAGACCTGGGGGGCTTTCAGTCTGCAGAGCTGGAAGGCAGGAGACTTCCTCAGTGACTCGATGATGGGAGGAAGAGTTGAGGGCAACTTAGATGTGTCTGGTTTTCTGTGCTGGGGAAGGTGCCAAACTGGCAGTTGGGAAAATGGGTCTGTATCTAGAAGGCCGTGTTTGTTTGTTTGTAAATAGTCAAATTGAGAAAGCTAAGGGTTTTGAGAGCAAGATGCAGGAGTTTGTGAGTGGTCATGGGAGGCGGCCTGCTAGGGGAGCAGAGGTTATGTGGAGTCAACTAGTCGTACATTCTAGTTGGGAAGATGACTTAATGGGATGTCTTCCCAGCATGGTCTTCCCACCCGTCACCACCCCAGGGATGACTTCTCAGGTGGGAAGGTCTAGGCTGATATGAAATGATGACTTCTAGAATAGAGAGAAGGTGGAAGATCATTGGGTTAAGATCCGGCCTTGCCAACGTGTCTTCCCAGAGGCAGTGTGCCTGGTGCTAAGATTTTAGATAAATTGTGATATGGAACTAGGCATGGTGGCTTACACCTGTAATCCCAGGACTCTGGGAGTCTAGGTGGACAGATCGCTTGAGGCCAGGAGTTCAAGACCAGCATGAGCAGCATAACAAGATCCCGTATCTACAAAAAAAAAAAGAGAAAGAAATAATAATAATAGCTGGACATGGAGGCATGCACCTGTGGTTCCAGCTACTCAGGAGGCTGAGGTAGGAGGATCACTTGAGCCCAGGAGGTTGAGGCTGAAATGAGTTATGATCATACCAATGCACTCCAGCCTGGGTGACAAAGCAAGACCCTGTCTCGAAGAAGAAAAATTGTAACGTGGATTTCTGCAGGCTGTCTTGCTTGCTTTCTTTCTCCCTGTATCTTTCCCTGATGCAATCTCCAGTTAGACTTTCAAAATAGGTGATTTTTCCTCATTGGCGAGGGCCCCAGACTATCACATTCTGGAATTTGCAAGTCATAGACAGATGCTGCAGATATTAAATGTCACTTAGGCATAAACCTGGAAGTCCAAGCCCAGTGCTCCCGTCCCAGCAACACGCTGGCTGAACTGGACACGTCCATGGACTGGCTGTGCTGTGGTTTTTCCTTCTGGAAGCAGGTGATAATAACTCCCGGGGCCTCAAGCCCTCCCAGAGGACATGATGAGTTCCGAGGACCACACGTCCAGGAGTTTCTGTGACTGCTTGGGAGGGAAGCCTTTAGCAGGCCTCGGTGGGCGGTGGGCGGTAGGCTCTGGCAAGAGGACCTCATCAGGTTTTAGTTTTAATGTTAAAAATGTGTGGAGTGCTTGACCAGCTTCTGCGATATCGGGCTTAATTTAAAACTAGCAAGTCTAGAGACCCCCTTCATTAAAAAAAAAAAAGGGCTGGGCGCAGTGGCTCACGCCTGTGATCCCAGCTCTTTTGGAGGCTGAGGTGAGAGGACTGCTTGGGCCCAGGAGTCTGAAACCAGCCTGGGCAACATAACAAGACCTCATCTCTACAAAAAAGAAAATTTTTTTTAATTAGCTGGGCATAGGGCATGGTGACAAATGCCTGTAGTCCCAGCTACTCTAGAGGCTAAGGCGGGAGAATTGCCTGAGCCCAGAAGATCGAGGCTGCAGTGAGCTGTGATTGTGCCACTGCACTCCAGCCTGGATGACAAAGTGTGACCCAGATTTCAAAAAACAAAAAAAAGCCAGACTTGGTGGCTCAGCCTGTAATCCCAGCACTTTGGGAGGCTGAGGTGAGTGGATTGCCTAAGCCCACAGGTTCGAACCCAGCCCAGGCAACTTGGCAAGACCCCGTCTCTACAAAAAAAAAATTAGCTGGGCATGGTAGCACACGCCTATAGTTCCAGCTACTTGGAAGGCTGCGGTGGAAGGATCGCTGGGGACCAGCAGGCTGTGGCCGTTAGTGTGCCACTGTACTCCAGCCTGGGTGACAGATTGAGACTCCAACTCAAAAAAGAAAAAGAAAAATCTATGTCTATTTTAATATTTCAAACCTTCTCTTCCCTTGGGGGGAAAAATCCTTAACACTTGTGATTACAGAAGGGATTCCACAGCAGTGAAGTCAAGAGAGAGATTATGCATGCCTACGTGTGTTTTCTACTAGAGGTCTAGCTAAGCCGCTGTGAGCTGATTGGTTAGCGTGCATGCTAAGGTGGGCCACAGAGGGTTTTCCTGTCACCTCCCACTGGCCTGTGGACAAGGGCACTGGGCCCAGCTCTTCCCTCACGTACACAATCCCGTCTGACACATGGCTCCTCAGGGTGGGGTGCTGGACTTTCTACGTGCACAGCACCAGGCAGGCCCAGAGGGGGCCACCCAGCAGTCTGGGCCCCAGGCCCGGCCCCATGTGAGTCACCCTCAGTACCAGGCGATATATGGGATATGAGTGTGGAGATGATCCACCCACCTCGGAGCACTCGGAGACCAGTGCTCACTACAAGCCTAGAGCACAGGCTCGGAGTCAGAACTCGGTTTTCATCCTTGTTTACCTACTTAGTGAATACGTGAACTTGGATAGCTGAAAAAGCTCTCCAGGTCCTCTCTTGTTTTTGCCTATAAACGGTGTACCGTGAGTCATCTTGAAGGTTACCTTGGGAACTGAGGGAGGGAATGGATGTCAAGTTCTATGCCCAGAACCTAGTGTGCGATTCACTAATATTTGAGAAACAGTGGCCATTGTAGGTGTTCTTCAAATAAGAGGCAGGGCATGTGGTCGGGTGCAAGGAAGAAAACTGATAAGGCCCATGGAGGGCAGACGCTGTATTTAGTAGAATGAATGAATGAATGAATGAGGTGGATTTGAGGCTCACAGACTAGGAACGATTTGGTTCTGGGGAGGGAGAAGAGATGACATTCCAGTTTGAAGGAACAAGGGCAAAGCTGTTGAGGCTGTTTTTCTAAGGTGTTGCAGGGAACAAGTCTCTCTTGATCTTTCCTCCACCACACAGACCCACACAGAGACACACACCATCACACCTGATCCCCTCCACACACAGAGACAAATACAGAGGCCCACACAACACACAAGCACATACACACAACCCTGCCATGTACGCACGTCGTCGTGCACACAGACACACACAAACACAGACGCACCCATAGAGATACAGACGCCTACAGGGACTCGTATGAATCATGGATACACACACACTGGCATGCATACACCACCATGAACACATACACATCCAGATGCTCACACATACCCCATCATGCAGACAGCACCATGCACACACACAGACACAGAGATGCCCACACACACACACACACACACACACACATACACACACACACAGACATACACCACCATGTCCGCACCACCATGCGTACACACAGAGATGCTCACACACATATGCCATCACCTATACACACAGACACACAGACCACCATGCACATGCGCACACACACACACAGATGCTCACACACACGCACACACACACACTGTGCACACAGCACCATGTATATATCAGACACAGAGTTGCACACACACACAGACCACCTTGCACAGAGAGAGACACACACACATTCAGTGAGTTGGTGGAAGAATAAGGACAATGACGCCTGGTTCAGCCCTTTCTCTTCTCTGGGCTGCCTTGCCTCCGTCCCAGAGCCTGTGCAGCTTGTCCCACACGCCATATTTCAGCTGAGGGGATCAAGGCAGGAGCGGGCGCCGGCTCCCTTGGCAGCAGCGTTGGTGTGTGCTGGCCTCAGACCCCATGGCCAGCGTGGCCCTTCCCGGCAGGATCTGCCAAGCTCCCCAAGCCGGGCCCTCCTCCTCCTGGGGTGGCTGGGTGCTGAGGGTCACATCTCCCCGGCAGTGCTGCCCACAGCTGGAGAAAGGATCTATGAATTAAATAAGGTCAGCCTAGCCAGCCTGTCCCTGGAACCACGGGGCCGATGCTATCATTAACTTTCCTTCTGGGCATTTCAGTTACAGGCTGGAATCCCAGCCTGGCCTCCTGAGGTGGGAAGGGGCTGGAGGGGGCTGGCCCAAGGGCTGGGTTTAGCCCTCAGGCCTTTACTTGGCTCGTCCCTGTCCACGTGTCTTGGTGGCACAGGTCCTGTGGCCTGAATGAAAGCTGAAACAGATCCAGGATCCAGGCTGGAAAACATCATCCTGCCACTGGCGGCTTTCCTTCCGCTCTGCGTGGAGGTGAGGCAGAGCCAAATGCCATCACTCCAGGCCACATACTTTCCACCACCTCACAGGGCTTCAGAGCGGGGCCTGGCTTTGGCCCCTGAAGTCAGTGGTGAGAAGACACAAATCCCCAGGCATCCAGAGAATGGTTCTGTCCAACCACAGGGTTCACTAGCATCCTGGCTAGACAGGGGTGGGGGCCACTGCTAGGATGAGCTCTCCCTACCCACTAGCCCAACTCAGTGTATGTGTCCATTGCACCTCAGGGTAGCCCCGGGGAGGAAGTTGGAGTCCACCGGTGTTCCCATCTGTAAAATGGGCATGGCAGTAGCTACAAACTTCATAGTGATGGAAGATTAAGTAAGAAACTGCTCATACAGCATTTTGCACAGGGCTCACCCCTGGCAAGGGCTCTGCAGTAGCCGTCACTGTTATACACTGCAATTCATGTCAACCATGGATCCATGTGAAGCTGGTGGAGCCAGAAGTGGAACCAGACCTGAAGGGCCCAGGGCATTCCGCTAGGTTACATAGACAAAGAGGGGTCAGTCGAGGGACGGGGCTCTGTGTTTTAAAAAGAGCTCTCTGGTGGTTGGCACTGCGGCTGCTGGATGAAGGCAGGGACTCACTCAGGGACTATTGCAAGAGCTGGTGATGGCCCCACTAGGGCGGGGGCAGGGACAGAAAGAGGAGGGATTGGCCATGAGAGATTCAGAAGGGAGCGCCCATCGTATTTGGAAGTTGATATGGCGTGCTTTGGAAAAGCATGAAAAAGTGTCATTGTAACCCCAGGGAACCCATTCCTAACATCCAGCTTGGCCTCTTGAGGCCTCCTCTCCTGCCAGAGCTCCGGGACTCAGGCGCAGGGACATTCCAGCTCCACACTGAGGGAGGAAAGGCGCCCACGTGGCAGGGAGGCAGGCATCTTCCTCTCTTCCTCCACCTCCCCTCCAGCCTTCCTCCACCTCCTCCTGAAGTGCCCTGCTAGTGAATCCTTCCCGCCACAGAAAGATGGGAGGCGTGGGCAAGAGGAGGGGGCTTTCCAAGGGGCTCAAGGTGTTTGGAATCTTTTCTTCCTTGCCACAGGCAAACGGTTGCTCCCAACCCTGCCTCCCTAGTCCCTACGAGACTGGTGTGGGTCCCTGCACACACATGCAACACTGGGATCTTCCGCCTCCTTTCTCTCCAAGCCCTGCCCTTCTCTCGGGCCTCTCTGGGGATTTTTGAACAGAGGAATGCTACCCTTGGGGTATGAAGTCGTTTGCAATTTGGCACCACCAGCTTCAGGATATCTGGGCTCATCTGCCTGACACTCCAGTTTCACTGAACTATTAGTCGAGGAGACACACACAGAAACACACTCAGAGGCACCTACACACATGATTTGGAGTAAAATACGAAATCCAAATTCAAAGAATGCTTTCTCTCTCATGCTCTTATTTGGAGACCTGTGTGGGAGGAGGTCGCTGCCCTCTGCTCTCCGGGTTCTTCTGTAGGATGTGGAAGAAGCTTCCAGGGTCCTCCTAGCCTTCTCTGGCTGCTCCAGGTCACCCCTCTTCCCCTGGAGGCCCTGCAGTCTCACTACCTCCCAAGAAAAACACTCACTGGGGTGCCCACAGCCCATTGCAGGGTCTGAGGGCAGAGGCAGGCCAGCAGTGTGCCCAGCCCGTGTCACTGAAGAAGGACTGAGTGCTTGATGCTTCAACATGGCCAGAGCAGGCAGGTAACCCTCTCCTTCGATGCCTCCTTCTTCCCAGAACCTGAATATCCAGGTGGAGGACATCCGGATCCGAGCCATCCTCTCAGCCTACCGCAAGCGCACCCCCGTGACGGAGGGCTACGTGGAGGTGAAGGAAGGCAAAGCTTGGAAGCAGATCTGCGACAAGCACTGGACGGCCAAGAATTCCCGTGTGGTCTGCGGCATGTTCGGCTTCCCTGGGGAGAAGACGTACAACACCAAAGTGTACAAGTAAGAGGAATGTGCCAAGCAGGGGGCTTCCCGGGCGCCTACCCTCCTTGCCTGGTGAAAAGAGTCAGCTCTGTTGGGGCCCATTCACAACCAGGCAACCTGGCGTCCCTGCCACAAGCCTTCACAGAGTCCCTATGCCGGGCCAGGCTCTAGTTCAAGGGTACCCCGTGCTGTCTTTACATTTGAGGACCTCATACTCCCACAGGATACGGACCCCAAACCCTAGGTAGCCTGAGGGAAGGGGTGTGATAGAAGTGAGGGGCAAGGTGCCCCCAGCCCAGGGATCCCCAGTTCAGGGACCCCGTGGGCCCAGCAAGAGTGGGCAGTACTCAAGCCGGGCAGGGCAAAGACACCAGCTTGGAAAGAGAGATTTACTTACCCTCAGCAAACGATTACTCTGAGAAATCTGGAAACAGCAGCAACCCTTAGGTAATTGAGAAACTGATCAGTTTGATTCACTTCATTGCAATCCCAATTAAGTCTGACAGTGCTGTTATGGCCTCCAAGATTAATATCTCTGGGGGAGAAGGAAGTAGACAGGGGCTAAATTTGGAGTCATTGGACCTGAGGGGTGGCTAGTGGAAGGATTCTGGCACCCCGACAAGCTGACGGCCACGGGGTCTTCCTGTCCCCTATTTATTTATAGTCAGGGTCTCACACTGTCACCCAGGCTGGAGTGCAGTGGTGCAATCATAGTTCACTGAAACCTCAAACTCTTGGGCTCAAGCGATTCTCCTGCCTGGCTAATTTTTAAAAATTTTTTGTAGAGATAGAAACTCGCTGTATTGCCCAGGCTGGTCTCAAACTCCTGGCCTCAAACAGTTCTCCCGCCTTGGCCTTCCAAGTAGCTGGGATTACAGGCATGAGCCACCGTGTCCAGCTCCCGGACTCCTCTTAATAATGATAGTAATTCTAACCTCTGTTTACTGGGTGCTTACTATCTGCCAGGTACTATTCTTAGTCACGTAATTCTCACAACTCCATGAGGAAATAGAGGTCTCTTTGAGAGATGAGGAAGGTAGAGACAGAGGATAGAACCTGCTTGATGGCAAATCAAGGCCTCGAGCACAGTATCCAGCTACACGACACGGCTTTCATCCTTCCAAACCAGAGGAGAGAGAGGTGGCTTCCAAGTCAGGAGACCTGGCTTCAAGCTCCAACTCCACTTCCAGCAGGGCTGGATGCAGGGTAGGCAGGCTGCATCTCTTCCTGAGCCCGTCCAAGCCCTGCTTAGACAGGGTGGGTCATACTTTTTGGTCCAAGCCCCCAGCCCAACCTGCGAGTAAGTGAATGTGGCCACAGAGCTCACAGCACCCCTGGGTGACCACAGTAGGGACCCACACCCCACTAGCCCCTAGACATGGCTCAGACCTTCCTGTTGGCAATCAGAGGTCTCTGACCTCTGAATACTTTGAGGAAGTCCCAGCAGCTCATTGACTCCTTCTCTGGCGACACCTTCTCAGCTTTTGCCACCGGTTGGAGCCAAAAAAAGCATCCTCCCCCGCTCTCCCCCCACCCCACCCGCCTGGCAGGCTTCCCACTTGGCTGGCCGTAGGTCTGAGCTGGGCAGCACACGCTTTGTTCAGATGGTGTTTGAAGGCCATCTCCCGACTGTGACCCATCCAGAGTCTTTCTCTGCTTTTGAGTAGGTGATCTCAGGCCAGTTTCAGCAGCTGAGCCCCGGGGAATCCTCTCACGTGCTGGATTGGAAACCCCCTCGCTGCTCTTCCCATCCCATCTGTGGTTTCCCCTTTGCAAAGGGGGAGAGGAAAAGGCTTCCAAGGCTGGGAGGCCTCCGAGGTGGTGGTGGGCGGTGCTTTCTGTGAGGCGGGAGATGATTAACAGAAGCTATTGGAAACCAGCTCCTCTCACAGCCCTTTAGCTGGAGACATGGGGCTGCCTTCCCAGCGAAGGAGCCGAAGTGGGGTGGCAAAACCTCCTCAGCTTGTCTCTTGTCGTTTTCTGTTAGTCTCTGGGACTCACTTGGCAGTTGGGCCTCTATGTGCCACAAAGCAAGGCTCTGGGAAGAGTTTCTGTGCCTCGATGGAGCCGCCAGGGGCTGAGATGGTAATGGGCTGGGGTTGGAGGGAGCTGTCAGCACAGAGCCAGAACTAGGGCACGGTGAGGCTCACTAGTCCAAGCTCTCTGTCTGCAGGGGAAGGGGCGAGGCCTGAAGGGCAACAGACTCAGGGTGGCAGAGCCCACCCCTGGCAGGGCCTGCAGGACAGCCCGGGTCTGCTCCAGAGAGCGCTCCCCAGTGTGACTTCCACCTGCAGGCCCTGCTGCAGCCCTGATCCTCCTGGAGAGAGGGCCAGCCCAGCAGTACTGGTCAGTCTGAGGGCTAGGGTAAGGCTGGCCAATAATGGGGAGATCCATGAGTCCTGCTCAGACGCTGAGGACCCCAGAGACCGGGAAGCCAGGCTAAGGCCTGCTACTCTGCCCGATCCCTGAATCAGTGCCTTCCAGGAGCATCTCTTTCCATCTCTCTTTCCTTCTTCTTCCAGCCTGTGGCTGATGTTGCTGGCATCACACCCTGGGGCCTAAGAAAGGACTCCCTGCTCCAGCCCCCACCCCTCTCCACTCCCCAGCAGCACTGCCCACCTCTAGAAAAAAAATTGTTCTCAAAGTAATTCTTACTCTGGGATGGGGTTAGTAATCTCTGCGTATCCACCTAGGCTCCTAAAGCAGGGGTCCCCAACCCCGGGGCTGCGGACTGGTAGCAGGAACTGGGCCACACCGCAGGAGGCGAGCGGCGGGCGAGCCCCGTCTGCTGTCACAGATCAGCAGCGCCCTTAGATCGTCCCAGGAGCGCAACCCCTATTGTGAACTGCGCATGCGCGCGATCCAGGTTGCGCGCTCCTTGCGAGAATCTAATGTCTGATGATGCTCCCCAATCCCGTCCGTGGAAAAATTGTCCTCCACAAAACCGGTCCCTGGTACCAAAAAGGTTGGGGACCTTTGTCCTAAAGGACTTCACGGCCTTGGAAGTTCACCTGGTTAGCACCTTGGGTCCCCAGCTGCCCTCCTGGGACTGGCTCCTTCTGTGAGCCTACCTCGCCAGTGGCCGCTAGAGGCCTCTGAGGTACCCCCTGGCTGGTGACCGCAGCTCTTCGAGTCTCCATTCCCCTTGTGACCTGCACACATACCCCAGAGGCCTCTGCAGCCTCAGGCTCCCCGGGAGTGGAGTAGGGCTCCTTCCCCAGGGCTGCTCTCCCCCATGCCCTGGCTTTGCGGTGGAGCTGACTTCTGCCTCGGGCTGGGGTGCCATGCACATGCCTTGAAGCTAGTGAGGCTTAAGCTTCAGGGCTCCATCCTTGGGGCCAGGAGCATTTTCTTCCTTAAAACAGGATCATAGTCGGGCTCGGTGGCTCAGCCTGTAATCCCACGCCT
>CAUYQG010174484.1:0-15652 GCA_963574415.1 Tarsius wallacei
CCTGGGCAACTTGGCGAGACCTCATCTCTACAATAAATCAAAAAATTAGCCGGGCGTGGTAGCGCACGCCTGTAGTTCCAGCTCCTTGGAAGGCTGAGGCGGAAGGATCGCCGGAGCCCAGCAGGTCGAGGGTGCAGTGGCCTCGGGAGCGGCCACTGAACTCCAGCCTGGGCGACGGAGTGAGACGCCAACTCAAAAAAAAAAAAAAAAATATATATATATATATATATATATATATGGGCAAAGGTAGAAGTGCAAAGGGAGAGTATAAGTGTCAAAGATGATGAGCTACATATCAAAAAATGCACTTTTTAAAAAAGTCAAGATTTTCCTTAAGTAAAAAATAAGAATGGAGAATTACGAACAAATCACCCTAGTTAAGTTCAATTGCTAAATTCCAAAATGGATAAATAGACATATACTGCATACTTGAATTAGCTAAGAGAGTACACCTGAAGCGTTCTCACCACAAAAAAATGTTAACTGTGAGGATAGATATGTTAATTATCCTGACATAGTAACCATTTCACCATGTGCATATATAGAAAAACATCACATTGTACACCTTAAATATATATAATTTTTATTTAAGAAAATAAAATTTAAAATGAAAAACAAAAATAGTAGATATGCAGCATTTCCAAGTTCAAGAAATATCACACATGCCATGCTCACCTTAGCTATTCTATAAACATCTTAAAATACAGATGTGTAGGTAGGCTTAATTTTACCCCTAGAATAAAATATTTTTTATCAGAGTAGTTCTAATCAATATTCATATGAAGGGAAGAAGGGGAAAAAATCCTATTTCCATCTTTACTTAGAATGTTCAGATCCTATACAAGAAGATTCTAAAACAAAAGAAGAGGACTTAGAAAAATAAATAAGAATGGCAAAAAATGGCAATGTTATTTTCTCTGGTGTTATAAGAACATTCAAGGAGTCTCATGACCTGACAGATTCATTGCTGGGAATGTATGGATATGAGATTCCTAGTGAGAAACAGACAAAACATCCAGATACTGGACAAACAAAATGGGTTTAACAAATCCAGACATCTTTTGCATATTCTTATTATTCAGACTAAAAAAATAAATGTCAAGTTAGGTTGTTTCTGATGAAACATATTTTGATGTGATGGTGTTAAAAGTCAGCATGGGGGGGCACATCATCAATAAGGGTACCTGATCTCAAAGCAGGCAAAGTGGGGACCAAAGGGAGGCCCAAACTTTACCTGTATGATGACCATTTGTATACTTAATCCTGAACTGTACTCCACATCTTTAAAATAAAATAATAATAGTAATAACAGTAGTAATAATAAAGTTAACATGAATAGCCACCAGAAGGTAAAGAGTAGAAAAAACACTAGACTCAGGAAAAGAGAATCATCACAGATTCTAAACATTTGTTTAATGTGAGGGGACAAATGATTGTTAATCATTGATAGTTAGAATTCTGCAACAAATAGAGAAGCATGCTTACAGCCAAAGGAATAGGACCATTTAAACATATATCCATAAATTCACTATGAAGAAAATTATCGGTCTGAAATAAGACGTCTCACTAATTAAATAGTTACAAACTTAAATACATTGGGGAGTTTTCTGTAATTTTCTAGACCTATATGATTATTCTCACTTATTCTTTCAACATATTGACCCTTTACTATATAATCTTAAAAACTAACAGTTATCATACTGCAGCTATGGTACTAACAGTAGCTCAATAAAGCTTCCTGAAGTATGTCACAAAAATCTGAGCATAACTAAGACCCTTGACAGACTATCAGACAAATGCAGGATCGTCTTCCTCCCCCCAAAAAATCACCACTTGTTACTTCTCTTACCCAAGAAGTGTACTTAAAACCTTTCCGCTATTTATTTGGAATCAAAGCTTATGGGAATTCATTTCTGCTTGACTATAAAGACAAACATATTTTGAAATAAAAGAGATTTTAAAATTTGGGATCCATGACCATATTTAATATACATGTTTCTAGACAAGTGACTTCTACTATAACAAAGAGATTAGAAAATAATACCCAGCCGGGCTCAGTGGCTCAGCCTGTAATCCCGCTCCTTTGGGAGGCTGAGGTGAGTGGATTGCCTGAGCCCGTGGGTTCGAGACCCGCCTGGGCAAGCGAGACCTCATCTCTACAAAAAATTAGCCGGGCGTGGTAGCGTGCGCCTGTAGTTCCAGCTATTTGGAAGGCTGAGGCGGAAGGATCACCGGAGCCCAGCAGGTCGAGGCTGCAGTGGCCGGGAGTGGCCACTGCTCTCCAGTCTGGGCGACAGAGTGAGACTCCAACTCAAAAAAAAAAAAAAAAAAGAAAATAATACCCATCTTAAAATACTATTGTACTACAAAGTCAACTATATTTATAAAGATAAATTAAATGATTCCTTTAAGATCAGGCAGATAAACTGGCTGCGGTGGCTCATGCCTGTAATTCCAGCACTTTGGAAGGCAGAGACAAGAAGGTTCAAGACCAGCCTGGGTAACATGGTGAGACCTCATCTCTACAATAAATAAGAAAATTAGCCGAGCGTGGTGACACGTGCCTATAGTTCCAGCTACTTGGAAGGCTGAGGTGGAGGATCGCCTGAGCCGAGTAGGACAAGGCTGCAGTGGTCATTGAGCGTGCCACTGCACTCCAGCCTAGGGGACAGTGAGACCCCTACTCAAATAAATAAATAAATAAATAAATAAATATTGTAAAAAATTTAGGCACATAGCATGCCTGTGGAACTAAAACTCAGTGGCAATTCCACACAAGTAAAATCTAATTTACAATATGTGTTTTTCAAATGTATATCTGCACAAAAAACTAATGTATCCTAAGAATCAACTAATAGTTACCTTTTAAATAAAATGAAGAATCAACAAAAGAACTTCCTAAAGCTTAATGTAAGTCACAAATATGAGAACTTAAAATTCACATCACGCATAACAATGTTATAAGAACATGTTTCAATTATCTTTTGAGTTATTTAAAAAATAAAATCAATTTTTATTATGGTAAGCTAACAGAAATATTGCCCTAAAAATGCCTTATCTGTAAAAGTCTCAAATGTGTCTCTTTCCTCTTTTAATAAAATCTCCATGGTACACATATTACACATCTGCTGAGCTGGTACATAAGCTCTACAGAGGATTTCAGACATATGCTCAATCCCAAGATCAAAGAGCAGGGTCCTACACCTTTGGCCCCAAGCCAAAAAACACTACTAAAAAAATTATAGTTGATTTGTTTAGGAAAAAAGCCAAGACTACTTAGACCTTTTCCGCTTTCAGAAAAATTTGCATGTTTCTGAGTATAGGCCTAATTTTAAGTTCTATATTAGTGTGATCTTTGTTTCAAAGGTGAGACAACTAATAAATGTGTCGAGTCACAGGAAAAAAATCTGAACTGTGTATCAATAGCTATTAAAAATGTTCATATTCTCTGACCAGTAAGTTATGGGAAACCAGACTGAGGAAATAAAGGCATATATAAAAATTACTACTGGTACCTAGAGACACCAAAAAATGTATTTATTATATAAAAACAGCATTACTTTTAACAAAAAAAGAGTCAAAGTAACCATTCTCTTATTGCTGGACATTTGTAAAATATTAGGCATCCAAAGGAACGGTTAAAAAAGCAACATACAAATATGAAAAATGCTTCTGATATAATGTCAATTAAAGAAATCAAGATATAGCTGGGCACGGTGGCTTATGTCCGTAAATCCCAGCACCTTGGGAGACTGAAATGGGAGGATCGCTTAAGTCCAGGAGTTGGAGACCAGCCTAGCCAACAAAGCAAGACCTCATCTCTACAAAGAAATCAAAAAATTAGCCAGGCGTAGTTGCACATGCCTGTAGTCCCAGCTACTAGGGAAGATTGCCTGAGTCCAGAAGGTCAAGACTGTGGTAAGCCATGACCGTGCAACATCACTAGTCTGTACGAAAGAGTGAGACCTCAACTCAAAAAAAAAAACTATACTGAAGCTGTTTTTAGAATGTGTTAATACATATTCAAAATATACAAATATTGGTGCTTCTAATTATTTTCAAATGAAAGCTTTCTGTCTTAACCCTTTGGGCTGCTATAACACAATACCTTAAGCTAATTTATAAACAGAAGTTTATCGTTCACAGTTCTGGAAGGTGGGAAATTCAAGATTAAGATGCCAGCAAATTTGGTGTCTGGTAAGGGCCTATTCCTCATAGATGGTACCTTCTGTGTCCTCACATGGCAACAAGCAGGCTCCCCCAGTCTCTTTTATATACATGCGCTAATCCATTCATGGGGGCTCTCTGTCCACTTATGGTCTATCACCTCCTAAAGGCCCCACCTCTTAACACTATCACACTGGGAATTAAGTTCCAATATATGAATTTTAGGTAACACTAACATTCAGACCATAGCACTTTCATCTTTCTCTTAATTAGGGGCCTTCATGAATGAATATGATATGGAAGAAACACCCTGAGGTTTTTCAAAATTAAAAAATATATACATACATCCATGGTGCAAACATCATTTGATATTTGGACTATAGTTCCTAGTACAGTAGCCACCAGCTAAATATATGCACAAAATTAGACTAAAAAAAAAAAAGCCGGGCTCAGTGGCTCAGCCTGTAATTCCACGCCTTGGGAGGCTGAGGTGAGTGGATTGCCTGAGCCCACAGGTTTGAGACCCGCCTGGGCAACTTGGTGAGACCTCATCTCTACAATAAAGAAAAAAAACTAGCTGGATGTGGTAGCGCGCGCTTGTAGTTCCAGCTACTTGGAAGTCTGAGGCGGAAGGATCGCCGGAGCCCAGCAGGTCAAGGCTGCGCTGGCTGGGAGCAGCCACTGCACTCCAGTCTGGGCAACAGAGTGAGACTCCAACTCAAAAAAAAAAAAAGGTACTTTTCTTATTGCCAACTAACCTAAATATACAAATGAGGATATTCATTCATTTAAACATTTACTGAGTGTTTATTAAGTGCCAAGCATTCCACTTGGTAATGAAATTACTGTGAACAAAACAGACCTTGCCCTGCAGCCACATGTCCAAGAAGTGGATATAAAAACAAGTAATTATGGTACAAAAAACCAAATGGTATAAAAAAGGATTAGACTGGGCAAGGTGGCTCACGCCTGTAATCCCAGCACTTTGGGAGGCAGAGGTGAGAGAACTGCCTGAGTCATGGGTTTGAGACCAGCCTGGGCATCTTGGCAAGACCTCATCTCCACAATAAACCAAAAAATTAGCCGGGTGTGGTGGCCTGTGATTCCAGCTTACCTGGAAGGCTGAGGCGGAAGGATCACCTGAGCCCAGCAGGCCAAGGCTGCGGTGACCTTGAGCATGCCACTGCACTCCAGCCTGGGTGACAAGAGTGAAACTCCCAACTCAAAATTAATTAATTAATTAATTAATCAATTTAATTTAATAAAAATAAAAAGAGCTTAATAATGAAGTAAGTAACAACATCATGAGAGGATAAGAGAAGACAGTGGCAAGATACATAGGACTATAAAAGCAACTTCTGGCTTCTGGCTGATAGATAACTATTGGGCCAGAAAGAAAGAAGTCAGACATATTCAGGAGCATGACCAAAGGACATAAGAACAAATTATGTCCTTAACTTAGTACACTAAAACTTGCCAAGAAGTCTTCTGGCCAAAATAAGTCCTTTTCTATGAAAGAATGAATGGTCTCCTTATACAAGTTCCACACACTTTAGAGGTACACCTAAGTCTTTGAAGCCACTAAGCACACTTCAGAAAATTAGAAAATCAGAAAATTCACAAAATTAGCACTTCTCAATCTTAAGAACATATCTTCAAAATACTCATTTAACCCTAGTAGTTTATTAGTAGTTTAGGTCTAACAGCTGCTAGACAGTGATTTTTCTTCCCATTTGGGCAACCACATAGATTACCAACCAGAGTTTAATTTGTTAATCTATAGTAGCATGTACACTCTGGAGTTCAACTGAAGTATACTCACCATGACCACTGAACCAATAAATATGAACCAATACAATAATCTTACTCTGTGAATCTTACTGCTGCCTTTTTCATCATACTTCAAGATGACAACATATTCAATCTCCCAGGGCACTTAACAGGACACTGACATGGCCCGAACTCATAGAAACTGCACATCAAGCCATGACTTTCACTGGCAACTCCTGTTCCCCCTTATAGGACTTGCAATGAGACTCTAAATCTGTCCTACACCAGACTATTATTTTATAAGTGGCAGTGGTGCTTAACATTAATAAGCAAAATACTTAAGCAGAGAGTTTAACATATTTTCATATTCCAAAAACCATAAAATTTCATTTATATTTACAGAATGATTTTGAGGTACACAAAGCACTTTTTAGAGACTATATCATTAACACCAGATGTGTGAGGCAGGTAAAAGGCTAATATAATTTAATTCTGCTTAATAGAGAAAGGTTAGACAATTTCTCGAAAGCCTCACAGTGAATCGGAGACAGATATGGAACTAGAAACTAAATGCCCTGATTCAAACAACAATGCTCTATTAAAATAGGAGCTACAGTCCAAAGAGTTCACAAAACCACCATGCTTGTTTGTTTGTTTGTTTTGAGTTTGAGTCTCACTCTGTCACCTAGGCAGGAATACAGTGGCACACTCACAGCCACTCCAGCGTCAACCTGCTGGACTCCCGCAATCCTTCCGCCTCAGCCTTCCAAGTAGCTGAAATTACAGGCGCACACTATTTCATCCGGCTAATTTTTTTATCTATTGTAGAGATGAGGTCTTGCCAAGTTGCCCAGGTTGGTCTCGAACCCACGGGCTCAGGCAATCCACTCGCCTCAGCCTCCCAAAGTGATGGGATTACAGGCTGAGACACAGAGCCTGGCCCCCACCATGCTTTTTAAAACATATAAGTACACCAAGATAAATTTTTACAATAAGCCAAACTAGCAGAAGTGACATACATATTTACATATACTTCACATATATAATATAAATAACTGAAACATTCTCCATTAAACACAACATGTTTGGGTAGAAATCCAGTTTATTTAAAAATGCTTGCCTGAACTTCTTTTAAAATTGCAAAAATGTCTTTAGTGATTCATTCATCCCTTGATTTACTTAGAACCTTACTTTTAAAAAGTTCACATACTTAAAATGAGCAGTCATTTCTAATAGAAAGAAACCATGGCATCCCCATATTGTACATAATCCCTACATAGACTTTATGATTAGGATATCTAGGATAATTTGAAAAGTGCGGAAAGAGGAGTGCCCTAAACAAGAGCCAAGTCTAGTCTGTTCATGCAGCTGTAGGGAAAGAGACATAAACTTCTTGATTGGCCAGGCGTGGTGGCTCACACCTATAATCCCAGCACTTTGAGAGGCCAAGGTGAGAGGATTGCCTGAGCCCAGGGGTTGGAGATCAATCTGGGTATCTTGGTGAGACCTCATCTCTACGATAAATCAAAAAATTAGCCAGGCACAGTGGCGCATACCTGTAGTTCTAGCTATTTGGAAGGGTGAGGCAGAAGGAGCGCCTGAGCCCAGTAGGTCGAGGCTGCAGTGGCCGTGAGCGTGCCACTGCACTCCAGCCTGGGCAACAGAGTGAGACTCCAACTCAAAGAAACAAAACAAAAAACTTCTTGACTAAAGATATTAGCTTCCTTCCCTCTTACTGTGTTCCCAACAAAAATGGTGGTACTAGTTTTTTTCCAGCTTGCTAAATAAAGAGTCACTGCTTTCAGGTTCCCTCCTTCTGTCTTTCCTCTAGTAAAGTGATAGTTATGTTCTACACCTTCAAAAGAAGTGGAAGGTAACAGATAAACTCCAACAGCTCCTGCCATTTCTAATTTGTCTATGGGGAATAATCACATGTAAACTAGATTCGTTTAGAAATACCTCCTGTTACATGCTTTTGTTTCACCAGTGACAAGAGATAACATCTTAATAATCCTCCCACATTGGAAGCTTTTATAAATTTCATTAATTGTAAATTAAAATAAATAAGAAAATGCAACAGAAAATCATGTGCACAGCCACAGTTGAATTCCAACCTAGCCACTGCAACTATATTATCTCAAAGTCTAACAACCTGCTCTGAAATGTTCTGTTGTAGCAACATGCCACTCTGCCATGAAAATTTTCTTGAATCTGGAATATGCAAAAAAGTAAATTTACAAACACAACCCATGTCAGCATATCATTTATTATATTTTAGGGTATCTAAACAAGCAAAATAATCTCTCACGATGACATGCTTAAAATGAAAATATATGTGATATCTGTATCTGCATTTACTATTTATTACTAATATCTCCATCGAAACCCATTACTTATGTGAGTTAAAAAGGTTTTTTTGCCGGGCACAGTGGCTTACACCTGTAATCCCAGCACTTTGGGAGGCCAAGGCAAGAGGACTGCTTGCGCCCAGGGGATTGAGACCAGCCTGGGCAACTTGACCAGACCTCGACTCTACAATAAATCAAAAAATTAGCCAGGTGTGATGGTGCACACCTGTAGACCCAGCTACTCAGTAGGCTGAGATGGAAAGATTGCCTGAGCCCAGCAGATTGAGGCTGTGGTAGCTGTGAGTATGCCGACGCACTCCAGCCTGGGCACAGAGTGAGATTCTGACTCAGAAAATAAATAAATAAATTAATCAATTAATTAATAGAGTATTTTTATTTCGTAATTCCAAAAGTAATTCTACTTTGTAATTCTTAAAGTCTAAGTTGTGATTTTTAGGCCTTTAAAAAAAAAAAGCTATCAATGAGCAACAAAATTTTTTTTAAAAAGAAAAGAAGTATGTGTGCTTTAAGTTGAGCCTATAACTCAAATGGAGAAACTAAAGTCAATCATTCAGAAAGATAATTTTTACTCACGAAAATTACAGAATAATTACTCTAATCAGTCTAAATAGTTAAACAAAAAGCCTAGTGGAAACAGCCTTAGCGAGATGAAGCTCCTACCTAAACTAAGTTTTCATATTAAGGAAAAAACAAAAACAAAACCAAAGCATTACCCAGAGTAAAACATTTTAAGGCGCTTTAAAAAATATCAAAAGAAAGACAAAGCAAGTAACTATAATGTTAAAAGTTGTTACCTTCTACCCAAGACAGAACATGTTTAATACTTTTAAACAGATAGCCACCAACAAACAAAATCAGAGCATGTAGGGAAAATCGTCAAAAGAACAAAGGCAACAAGAATAACAGGTGTATAAAATACGGAGATAACTTTTTTCTTTTTTAACTTAAATAACGTAAAGAATATTTTAAACACACAGACCTTTTTCTTCTTTTCAGTCTTTTTCCATATCTGGTCAATTTCACTCAATCTATCATATCGCCCACCTTTCACCACAATCCATTTTCTACTTTGTGCTCCAAAACTTTTTTATTGTAGGGGGAAAAAAATCAGCATATTCAAGGGACCCATATTCTTCAAAACCTTCAGGTGTGTCCAGAAGTCGTTTTCACTTTAACTAAAGCACCACTAACCTAAACTTAGAAGCATATTAGTGCATACTCTCATTTATACCTGTGTTCTACTCACACACTTCTCAGAATGAAAACCCCCCTGGTGCTGCCTCCTTTACCATCCTACCATGCTGACTACACCAGGCTGACACACTGAAATAGAGGAAAGATGTTACCTTTCCACACCAAGAAACCAAAGTAGCAAAAACACAAAAGTTAATTAACAAGGTTTCTCAGAAGGAACAGGAAATAGACTGACGGGGAAGTAGCCTGGCACTGTCTCCCAACAGCCCCAACTTTATCCTGTGTCCACAACCCCCAAAAACTGCTCCCTATTTTCACCTCTGAAAAACACTCAATTTTTCCACCAATGCAATCTAACCTAATGAATGAGCGCCTGCCCACCTCTTCCTTTTCTTTAAGGCAAAAAGTCCCAACTTCCAACAAGAGGATAAAGAGCAAAAATGAGAAGGGGGCAGATAACGATCCTTCCCTTCCATTCCCTCTTTCCAAAGAGTTGGATGACGACGGATGTCTCTCTCCAACCCTCCAAGCTTTCCTCTCCTCCCTCCAGATCTGTTCCAGAAACTATCTACATCCCTGCCCCCTAAATAAGTTGGCGCTTCTGCTACCCCTGCCAAGCCTTCCAGTAACACTTCTACAAGTATCTTGCACTACCCACAATATCTTAAAAGGACAGGCCTCTCTCATTCTTCTCAGCCCCGCAACAATAATCCTAAACCCCAATTTCCTTTGGCTGTCCTCCCAATCACGCAGTAATATGTACAAAACCCTTACCCTTCCTACTCTTCCTTTTACTCCACCTGTACCTAAGAATCCCTCTGTGCTGCAGATACACCCCTTTCAACCCTCCGCCGGTAACACTGCAGACCAACCCGCAATTACACTTCTAAAAACCCTTTTCCCAGCCTTCAGTGGCATGTGAAAATCATCAGCTCTCCCAGC
The DNA here is from genome assembly GCA_963574415.1 of Tarsius wallacei. Classification (NCBI taxonomy): domain Eukaryota; kingdom Metazoa; phylum Chordata; class Mammalia; order Primates; family Tarsiidae; genus Tarsius; species Tarsius wallacei. The sequence continues at coordinate 10,443 of CAUYQG010174484.1, forward strand.
ACTATCAACTCCTCAGTGATACTGGAAATCCCTTAATACCCTTGCTATCAGACTTACCAGCTCCCCACTATTTCCTAAAACCCTCCAGTGTCCACACATCCCTTTCAGCCACTCCATCCTATTTTTCAAATCCTTCAACATTCTTAAACCCTGAGGACGCCCCAAGAATACCTCTAAAGCCTCGGCGTCCTGCTACCCCTTTCGGCCCTAGTATTTGGAACAGGCCCTCGATACTCGGCCCCGAGACCTTCCAGTCCCGGGAGAAGAATGTTTGTACGGCCCGCGATGCGCGCCGCGGTTCCCTTCCAGACCCCGATGTTCACGTTAAAAGCCCCCCGATTGCCTCTCAGCTCCCAGCCAGCAGAATCTCAACCCCCGGCTACCCCGCGGCTCCTCTCAAGCCCCCGACATTTGTATCCCAAAAGTCCTCGCGCCTGTGCCCCCCCGCCCACACCGGCCCCGCGTCCGCTGCCCCAGCCCCCCACAATGGTGCCGGTACCACGGCGGGCCCCGCCCCTCCCCCACGCCCCCGGCCCAACGCCCACGCCCGCCGCCGGGCCGCCCGCCCGCCCGCCAGCCAGCCCGCTCGCTCACATCGGCTCCAGCAACTTGGCCAGCCAGGACTTGAGGGCATCCACATCCTCTATGAGCATGGTGCGGGGAAGGCGGGCTCGGCCGCCGCGCCTGCTCAGGCCTCCGTGGGGCTCCGCTCGCCGCCGCCTCGCGCTCCCCTCACGGCTGCCGGCGCCCTAGCCCACCGGGCATCTCAGGAGACTTGAGCCGACTCCCCCGGCCGGGGCCTAACAGGAACTAACCCGAGAGCCCTCGCTCAACCTAACCCTAGGCTCTGGAGGCGGGAGGCGGCGCCGAGTGGCGGGCTGGAGGACCAATAACAGAGAGAGGGCCGTGCGCGCGGGACCAATGAGGTGACTCGCTCGCCCGCCGGCCGGCCGTACCCAGTGAGGGAGGAGGGCTGTAGCAAGGTTGGTGGAGAGCTTAAGTGAACTCCTGGTGCAAGATGGTATCCTGGAGAAGGTGCTGTGCCTCTTAAAGGGGCCGCGGCGTCTTTTTGACCACGCCGCCGCCCGCCGCGGAGCACCGGCGTCTGCTGCTGGGAGTGCCTGGGGGAACCCGGCGAGCCCCTCCGCCTGCTTCCTTCCTCTCGTTTTTCCTGGAAACACACACTCGTGTCCCGAAATGACTCAGCTGTAGTAAATCTGCAACCCAACGTGCAGTGCGTTCACGTTCGACACCGCACAGAATGCAAAATGTTACTTTTTTCCCTTACACCCTCCTTTTGATCTGCACTCACGCTTGTATTTTTTGCTGCTGTTTTAATTACGCAGGATGTTTCCGGCAGCCGTGCCTTGGAATCCTGTAATCGTCATTTTTAAAACGTGGCGCATGGATGTAAAAGGCTGAGGCCATTTCAATTTTACTAGTATTATTAAAAAGTGCTTTATTTAGGAAGAGAAATGATTCCGATAGGATTTTTAAAAACGATCTTTTCATTGCGTATCTAAAATTCAGGGTTTTCTTTTTTTTCCAGGGAGCATCTTGATCAGCAAAAAAGGTTTTAAAATTTTTAAAAGAAAAATTAGAAATTACCGAAATAGGCAAGGTAGTTTGTGCTAGGTGAAAAATTTCTTTTCAGTTTTGAAATCTTGGCTTAGCACTGGTGTTAGAATGTTTATCCAATAACAAATGCTGAGCCCCTGCTCTGTGCTAGCACCTAGGGCACTAGGGATTCCGTGGTAAGCAAAACAGGCTCTCCGAGAAGTTGAACAATTTATGGGGTTATGCATTATAATATTTTGAAAAATAACTGAAAAGCACACACCTCATATAAAAGAAATGGATCCACCCAAATTAAGCAGGTATACTACATATACATAGAACAAGAGTAGACAAACTTTTTCTGTGAAGTATCAGATAGTAAATACTTATGGTTTTGTCAGCCTTGAAATCTCTGTGGCAACTATTCAATATACAATATCTTGACATGAAATTGGCCATAGACAACAATACTTACATGAAAATTTTATGTAATTTTTACATATCATGAAGTTTTCTTTTGATATTTTTCAACCATTCAAATTGTAACCTCACAAGTGTGCTAAAACAGGTACCAGCAGGGTTTGGCCTGCTGGCCACAGTTTGGGGACCCTTTACATAGAGTAATAAAAGCAGAAGTGCACTTACAAATCTTCTAATGAACCTCCCTTATTAACACTATCCCCACAACTTTACAAATAAGGAAAAAGACACAGAGAGACAAGTGGTTTACCCAGAATCACACATCTGTAGATAGAGCAGAGGTAGCTTCCAAAGATTCTGACAGCAAACTTCCTCACATCCAACTGTTGCCTCTTCTTCTTCCTTCTGTCCTCCTTCCCTCCTTCCTTTATATGTATCCACATTTCCCCTTCACTTCTTTCCACAATGGAGATGAAACGTTACCCCCAAAATGGCAGAAATGTAAAAGCATCTTGATTAGGCCTAAAGCTAGGCAAGAACTTGATAGTATGATCGAAATGGAGAAAGAATTGCCTTTATCACAGGAAATCACTCCTCTGAAAGAATTTCAAAGTACTTTTCAAATGTATTTATAGAAAAAAATTTGCAGACCTTATTTCAGAGATGAAGGCACCGAAATACCAGCTTCCTGATGACCAAGGGCATCACTTAGCCAAGCTCATTACAGATAGTAAAACAAACATGATTACGGTGGTGAGATTTAGGTTTGGAGATCCTGGGTAATTTTTTTTCCTTCTTCTATTTTTCAAACTGCAATGTTATTATTTTACTTTTCTGAATTGAATACTATATCTAGATAGATTTTAAGAATAGTGCTTTGGTGTAGCTGTTGAAACCCAAAAAGTATCTTGGAGAAGTAGCCTTTGTAGAAGAGAGTGCTTTTCCAGAAGTGGAAGTGGGATACAATGCAGTCAATCTCACCTCCATGCCTGGCTCATTCCATTTGTTGAATGGTTCAGATTTGGCCAGGAGCTATGGGCCAGAATGTTTGCATTTAGGCTATTCAGTAGCATCCAGTGTGTGCTCAGAACTGACTCATCTGCAGTCCATGAATGGGGTGTACTGATTTCAGCCATACAGTTATTGGGCTATCCTGAATGCAATGCATGCATACTCGGATATGTATTAATGCAACACACATATACTGAGGGCTGGTTACTATGTGCCAGATTCCGTGCTTGGGCAAAGATAAAGAAAAGTTTGAAGTTACATCCTTTCACTGCATTTTGGGAGCTCAGATTCTAGTAGCCTAACAGGCATTGGAAATAATAATCATAGCTAAAGTTGTTTCTCACATACTCCGTGTGTCCTGTGCTAAGTATTTCAGTGCATTGTCACCTCTCATCCTCATAGTACCCTATGTAATAGACACTATTCACAGAAAATTGCATCCTAGAGAGGTTGTGAAGCTAATGAGTGGAGAGATCCAGCCTTGACCATGTCTGTTTGACTCCAAAGCCCACACCTTTAACCTTCACTAAACCATCACATTAGCAAACACTGAAATAAGAACTGCATGGTTCACTCAAAATTCATTCAACAAATATGTGTTAAGCCTATTACCATCTGTTAGTCACTGTTCTTGGACAACAGAGAGTAAGACTGATTTTAAATACATTTTCTTTTCTTAGATAAGGTGGATGTTAAGGTGGTTACACAAAAAAGAATGACTTAGAGTTCACTCTCTTTTTTTTTTTTTTTTTTTGAGTTGGAGTCTCTCTCTTTTGCCCAGGCTGGAATACAGTGGCATGCTCACCACCACCGCAGCCTCGACCTGCTGGGCTCAGGTAATCCTCTCACCTCCGCCGCCCAAAGTGCTGGGATTACAGATGTGAGCCACTGCACCTGGCTTAGAGTTCTCATAGTTTTATTTTTACAGGGAAAGAGAGAAAAAGGTGCCAATTTATTCAAGGAAAAGATGATTATTAATAAGAGGCATTGAAAAGGGAGGATGAGTGCAAGAAGAACAGACATCTAAACCATCCTTATTCAAACGAAGTTCCCTTTCTTGGCTTGAGGGTAACTGGGCCTCAACCAGGAAGAACTGTCAACATTGGAATTTTACACAAGTGTTGACAGAGGTAGAAAGGCCTTCCAGAATCAGAGTGGATCATGCCAGCAAATTGATTTTTTTAATCCTAATCTCCACCCTGTAGCTAAGAGTTGACCCAGATATTCAATAAGAAGTTGAAGAAAGTTTTGTCAGTGAAATTAACAATCACAAAATGCTTCCCTTACACACAATTAAACTAAGCTTTGGTAAAATTTCAAACTAGGAAGCTCATGCTTCCAAAAGACCCTTTCTTGTCTGTACATCTGTGTGATGATCACCGAATTAAACAATATATCCATCCACACATCAGTCTGCAGAGTCTGGGTCATCTGGAACAGCCCATCTGGCTCAAAGAAAGTTCACTTCAATAAAGTTTGCTTGAGTCTTAGTTATGCAAAGGCAAAGTGAGTAGCCAGACAAGTAGTGACTGCACTTGAAGAGACTCTCTCCTTTCTGGAAATGCAGATTTGTTTTCCTAGGAGACTGTCTTATAAGGTGATTTTTATTTCTTAGGTTGGAAAATATAGTTTATTTAAAAAGTAAATTAGAGAGAGGAGATTCACTATCCCAAGGTAGGGGAGGGGGACAAAGCTAGGAAACATGGCCTGGCCATAGCTCAATGAGCACATGGCCTGGCCAGTGCTTAGCAAAGCAATGACCATAAGGTGATTTTTAAAAAGTTGCTTCAGCCAGGCACAGTGACTCATGCCTGTCATCTCAGCACTTTGGGAGACTGAGGCGAGAGGATTGCCTGAGCCCAGAGGTTCGAGATCAGGCTGGGCAACTTGGCAAGATCTCATCTCTACAATAAATCAAAAAATTAGCTCGTGCCTGTGGTTTCAGCTACTTGGAAGGCTGACGTGGAAGGGTTGCCTGAGCCCAGCAGGTCGAAGCTGCAGTGGCCATGAGTGTGCCACTCTAGCCTGGGTGACAGTGAGAATCCAACTCAAAAAAATTTTAAAAATTTACTTCACATCACATACATATAAAAATGGAAAGAATAGCCAGGCTCGGTGGCTCAGCCTGTAATCCCGCGTCTTGGGAGGCTGAGGTGAGTGGATTGCCTGAGCCCGTGGGTTCAAGACCCGCCTGGGCAAGCGAGACCTCATCTCTACAATAA
>CAUYQG010174489.1:0-40640 GCA_963574415.1 Tarsius wallacei
AGGATATTTCCTCAGCTTTACTTCTAAATCATTAACTCAATTTTCCATCCTTCCTTTTTTGCTTTTTAAAATTTTTATTATAAAGATGTGGGATTGACAGTTAAGGGAAACCACTAAGGGAGGGAGGCGCATACCTCATCAGCAGGGGTACCTGCATGGTCAATGTTTGTATACCTAACCCTGAATTGTATCCCACATCTTTATAATAAAAATTTTAAAAAGCAAAAAAGGAAGGATGGAAAATTGAGTTAATGATTTAGAAGTAAAGCTGAGGAAATATCCTAGAACCTAAAAATAAAAAAATGGAGATAAAAAATATGAGCAAATATTAAGCAACGTGGGTACATTTCAGTCTTCAGAGGAGATTGGGCGGTGGGGAGAAAATAAGTAATAGAGCACACTATCCAGGTGCCAAGGAGTAGTAGATGAATATTTAAAAAGATGAGTGAGACTGAAATACATGTGAAAAGATGGTCAAGATATATTAAGAGAAAGGAAGTTGTGAGAACAGTATGTATTATATGATATTTGTGGTTAAAAATCATATGCATGCTCAAATGTCCACAAGAAAGATTGAAAGGACATGAAATATTAATAATGGTAACCTTTGAGAAAATGATGGAAAAATGAGAGAAGAATTCTTTTTCTTTTTTAGCACATAATGTTGTTTTGTAAGGAACATATTTTTATTTAAAAAATAACTAAGAGTTATGTTGGAGAGAAAGGGAGGAAGGCAACATGAGAGGAGCAATATTTACCTAAACCACTTTAACTTACACATTATTTCAAGCTTATAGTTTTCTTTATAATGGGTACTTTTCTGTTACTTCTGAACAACTATCCCATTCCCCTACTATTCCTAGACTCTCTCAGAAGTGTGTTTTTACACAATTCTTTGAACTTACTTTCTTACTTAGAGTATGGTAGTGGGGTGACTGATAATTTTCTTATTGCATATGGATTTTATGAGAGAGCCACATTTTGAGAATACATTAAAGTAAGGATATCTTTAAGTTGCACGTATTGCTGTATTAATCATATCAGTAGTGTCAATTCAGCATCTTTTGTGGAATCAGTCAGCATATAAGTAAATTAAAATAATGAATAGTAAAGGGAAAAACAGAATGACACATTCCAGAGGTATACCCTGGTTGGGTTGTTTTGGGTTGAGAGTGGGACTTGCTCAGTATCAGAATAGTAACATTTGAGTATAATCACAGAGGTGTGACGTGGTATTCTGGACCACTTGAAAGACCCTATCCTTATTGTGAGGAGATGGATATGATCCTTGGTCTCAATATGCCACATCTACTATAAACTTCTGAACCTCCACCATCATTCAGGATGCATCTCTAATGGTTGAAGAAGTGGTGGAGGATGGCATGGGAGAGAGTGCCTGAGGATCCCTGCCTGAGACAAGTTATGGAAAGAAAATTTTACAGGTATTCTTCTTACATATTTTACTTGGTTGCTGTGTTTTAAATTGAATAAAATAGTCATTTTCCGGAAGGAATGGGTGGCTGGGATTGGGTGGGAGAAAGGAGGATTGGAGTGGAGCAGTGGTCTTCTTTTCCAAGGGTGGTAGAGGGAATTCTGAAAGAATATCAGCATCTTTCTGTCTTTTTTATGTTATCTGTTCTTGCACAACTTTGTACTTCATAATAAAGGAAGTTGTATCAAAGTTCTTGAGTTGCAGACTTACTTACATGATAGTAAGATCCACTAGGAATGTTTAGGTACACAGTATGCTGACATAATAGTACTAGCTATCAATAACTCTTAGAAACCAATGAAATTGTTTAGATCTGCAAATTGTATTACATTTTAAATATTTTGAATATAAGCTTTAAAATCTTAATTAACTTGTAGATTATCTTGTCTTTGATTATTTTAATTGGCTATTTAACTATTTGACACTTTGATTTATTCCTCAGGCATGAAGATGTTGTTTAACACTGCTATGCATTTTAATTAAGTAGTTAATTAACTGGAGCTCCTTAAGTCTTAAGTTCTTGATTTTTTTCGAGAATTCTGGAAACTTAAGCACAAAAAATCTCCGAGAATGGCTTTCAAGTCAACTCTAGTTCCATTGTGGCTTTAAAATATTGTAAAATATATATATATATTTTACATACCATTTGTCAGGGGATTTCTTAGAGGTTTTCTAGACATTTTCTTATTTAAAGTTTTAGAAATGGTATTTTCAGTTGTATTCCTGATAATTGATAATTCTGTTGTCCTTTTTAAATGATAATGTAAGAAGTATGCATGAGTCTGTGGGGGAAAGATATATTTGAAAGTTTAGAGCAGTTGAAACTTACATCTGTAACAACTCTGTTTAGTGGAAGTAAACAGAGTTAGATCAACATAAAATTGTCAAGGTAAAGTAAGTGAAATGAAAGCATATTACTGGCAGATATTTTTTCTTTTGTTTTAAAGAAAATAACTGTTACTTTTAAGAGAGAATTTTGTTATTATTTTCTCCTCTTCTTTTTTTATTTCTAGCTTTGGCACTAGGAAAAGAGCCCTTTTATCCCATCTTGTCTTCCAGTCCATTTTGAATCAAGAAAGACCCATTGAAGACTCCTTTGAGAAGAGTCTGTTTTGAAGAAGGAAAAAGAAATACTGTTTGAGAGAAGGCAAACAGACAAAAAGGGTGATAGAAATGTGTATTTTTGTTGTGTATATAACACCGAGAGACCTTTCCAGAGTGAACATAGAGAACTGAGAAGGGAGTAAATTAAGGAATGACTGAATTTTGTGGGTCTTGATGGAAAAATGTCGATCATCTTCTAATGTGAAAAAACGGTTGGTGCTTCATTCCAAGGACTTTTTGTCTCTGCTGTGTGTAGTTGTCATAAACTCTTCTCACATTCAGAACTACCCCTTTGTCCTCTGTGAATGATGGCACTCTTGCTTCTGTTTCAGCAGTGCTTCCAAGGATGAATGAAAATATATAGCGTCTGCCAAAACCTAAAAAGTACAGTCTGTTTATTTATCACTAGAGCTTTGTAAAGTACTTCTTTTGCATTTTAAAATTCTTTAGTGCTCAAAACCAACCATTGTGGGTTTTTGTCAATAAATATTAATTTTTTAAGATGAAGTATGATTTTTATCTATATCATGGTCAATTTTCTCCAATTTGTTATCCGTAGACAGCTTGGTGGAACTGAGATTTTATTTTTTACACTTAAATAACTGTCCTATTTTTGGTGTCATAATTACATGATTTTCTGTTTTCCTTGAGATTTTTAAAAGACTTCATGTTACTGTACATGTCAAAATAAAAAGTTTAAACTAGTAAATATGTTGTAAATTTAAGTATATTGATTTTATATTGCTTTTTAAATTAAATGTTGAGTTTGGTCTTGACATAAACCCTGATCCTAAATGAAACATTAATCTTAATTTTTAGAAATTAAGAGTTTACCTGTTATATAGAAAGCAACCTATGAATTGGTTTGTGTGGGTGTTTTTTAAAATTTAATTTTATTTATTTTTAATTTTTTTGGTATGTAATTATATTCTGTTAGGTAGCTTTTTGTTGGAAGACAAAAGAGGACTTTATGATTTTGAACCTGAGATTGTTTCAGTTTTCCAGGCCAATAATATGAATTCAGAAACTTGTTTCTCATTCGTCAGTCTTCCTTTATTTTAAGGACTTTTAGTACAGGTTGTGATTTGTTTTGAACATAACATCTCTGTAGTCAAAATTGTGGTTTCAGTCTTTCTCCAAAGAAGATTTATTAATTCAATTCCCTCATAAACATTGGGTTCTCTTTTGAGTGCTCTCTTATTAATGCATGACAGAGTAAATTTGAGTGTGTGTGTGTGTGTGTGTATAAGCATGTGACCTTATTTCAGTTTGACATAGTTGATTCATGCAAGCATTAATCACTGCATTGCTTGTAATAGTAAAAAGTTAGGAATAACTTTAATTTATATCAAGAGGGAGAATGGTTGCAATGAAACATTATGGAGCTCTTAAAAATGAGTTCTCCTTTTTTTTTTTTTTTTTTGACGTTAAGGAATGTCTGTGGTATTTTAATAAGTGAGGAAAGAGAGTTATAATTCATAAAGTATCCCATTTAAAAAGCCTTGTATTTCTATAAAACATGTTATATGTATTTGAACCTAAAGAAAGGTATAATTATATTGATATATGGGATGGGGGATAAAGGAAGAAGACGGATGCATTTAAAAAAATATTTTTTTTTCAGCTGGGCATGGTAGCTCATGCCTGTAATTCCGGCTACTTGGAAGGCTGAGGCGGAAGGATCGCCAGAGCCCAGCAGGTTGAGGCTGCAGTGGCCGGGAGCGGCCACTACACTCCAGTCTGGGTGACAGAGTGAGACACCAACTCAAAAAAAAAAAAAAATATATATATATATATATATTTGAATTAATGTATTGGTTTCACTGAAAGTATTTTTATAATTTTAGAGGAAAAGTTTAAGAATTATGGATAAATACTTAAATATAATTTTTATTGTATTTTTAGATTTTATAGAATAAGTACAGAAAAAAATACTAGTGACATTCATAACTTATTATTACTGAAAAATAAATTAAGGATGACCAGCCTTGATTGTGTTTCATGGGAGCACCAAGATAGAAGTCAGCTTTACCTGTAGGTGATGATAGTCAGGATTAGTATGAACATTTGAAATGTCATAAAAATTCTTATAGGAAGTAGATTTAATTTAACCTGCTTTCTCTCCTTAGCCTTAATACTTTCGTGTTCGAGACATTAAATTGCCCAACAAAATTTGAATTTATTTGTATCCCTTCTCTCCACTCTTTCTCTCCATGTACTTCTTAGAAAGGAGCAGGTAAAAAAGGAGCATCCAACAGTAGAAAAGAAAAAGATGAATGTTATTTGAATACTGTGCTGTAGAACACACTGACTAGATCCAAGTGTTAACTCTGCCTGTGGCATTAAGTACTGTGTGAACTTTGCTCTGATAAAAAATTTGTTGGATGTGTGTTTGCTCAGTTGGAAGATAAGGAGTTTGGACTTAAAAATACTAAGGGTCCTCCTGAAAATATAATTACCTAGTAAAGAACCCCTAAATAACAGATGATTGATTTTAAAATGTAATATTTCATCAACCAACAAAACTGAATAGCTTTACCTTTTTTGGGGGGAGATGGGGTTAATGTAGTGATGCATGTAGTTTTGAAGTTGAGCATTACTTTGGTCAACTAGAATATTAGAATATTTTTCCTAAAGGTCTGATTATTGCTATATAAGGAAAATTATTATCATAGCAAATACCTATTACTGTTTTGGGCTTGCACAGTTTTAACATGATGACTTCATAGTTATAAAATATAACAGTTTAAAATACAGCAAAGTGACAGTTGATAGATGTAGAAATCTCAGGAAGTAATCTTTTTAATATTGTAGACAGCAGCCTTAAATTTTTGTATTGTGCCCATGGAATTGTGTGTGTAACTTTAAAAAAAATTAACCACAGTTTACTTGAGGAAAAAACATTGTCTTTGGGATCATATTATATAATGCAATGTGGAAATGTATGAAGTAACAAAAATACAGCAAAAAAATTTTCAAATTTCAGATTTAATAAGATGACTTTCACAACTCTTAATTTTTTTATAAGTAGTTCTAAAAAGACCCCAAATTATTCCATAGGTGAGGTCACAGTGTATGAGTATAAGGTACAGATTGACTATCCTAAATCCAAAATTCAAAATATTTCAAAATTTGAAACTTTTTCAGTGCTGACATTATGTTTCAGATTAGTGCTGACATGATATTTCAGATTTTTGGACCTGGCTTGCTAAATATGATGCAAATATTCCAAAATTCAAATACATTTGAAATCTGAAACACTCCTGGTCCCACACATTTGTGATAAGGGATACTCAACATATTTCTTAGTTTTTTGTTTCTAACTCAGCTTTGTCAAAACTGAATTTATTATCTGATTTCCAAGCCTTTCCATCCTTTATCCTTATTTTGGGAAATTACCTCTCCATCTATCCAGTTGTTTCAAGTTATCATTTACTACTTGCCAGTAACAGCTATAGCCAGTAGGCCTATTATTGAGTTTCTTCTTTATAATGTCTTGATTTTTGTGCCTCTGTCTGTATCATTTCTGCCTTAAACATTTATCTGGATTATAATCACAGCCTTATCTAAAGTTTCACTTTAGCCAGTTCATACCATTGTCAAAGGGATTATTCTAAAGGCAAATCTGATCAAATCACTTTTTTTCCCCCTCCTTTAAAATCATTGTTTGATAAAGGACTAAACTTACACAGAGGCCTTTTATGACCCTGCAAGATCTGTGGAAGCACCTACCCTTTGTTCAAACCCTGCTCTACCCTTACTGTTCCACAGCTTGCAGAAGGAGGATGTGCGTAATCACCTACCTTATGGAATCATTATGAGGATTTTTCATATGAGAAGTGCTTAGTACTTTGCCTGACACGTAGTGTTAGCTGTTATAATTACTTCTCCAGCCTCACCTCTCTCCACTGTCCTTTCTTTGTATAAAGAATTATACAACAAGGGTGCCTGAACGAAGCATTTTTGTATACCTAACCCTTAACTGTACCCCACAATACCATAATAAAAAATATTGAATATATAAAAAAAAGAATTATACAAAGCACTGGTAATTGACTGTTTACTTTTCTGCCTCCCCAACTACATCGAAAACTTATCTAGGGTGTAAGAGCTGCCTTATTTTTCATTGTATTCCTTGTGCTTAGTGTTAAACCTAGTAATTTATTGGTCTTCAATAAATATCTTTGGGAAGAGTTAATTCTGGTAGAGTTAAATGTGACAGATTAGAAAAACGTAAGATATATATTAAAAAATTATCCTATATCTTGTACTTCTGAAGAACTTTTTTTTTGAGGGGGGTGGTCAAGGTCTCACTCTGTCACCCAAGCTGAAGTGTAGTGCCACAGTCATGGCTCACTGCAGCCTTGAACTCCTGGGCTCAGGTGATCCTTCTGTTTCAACCTCCTGAGTAGCTGGGACTACAGATGCATGCTACCATGTTCTGCTTATTTTTTTTATTTTGTAGAGACAGAGGCTCACTATTTTGCCTAGGCTGGTCTCAAACTCCTGGGCTCAATCAATCCTCCCACCTCAGCCTTTAGAAGTACTGGAATTTCAGGTGTGAGCCACCATGCCCCTGGCCCTGAAAAACTTTTTAAAGCGTTTATTTTATTGGCCTTTGTGAGCACAGTGCTTGGCAATTAGTAAGTGCTAATAAATGATGAATTAATTGATCAATTTGAAATCAGAATTGGAATGTAAATATGGATGACAGCAGTAGGTATGGGACATAGTTGTTTTGGTGGAGATGTTATTAAGTGTTCATCATCTATTTCCATTACAATTGAGAAGAAGGAAATTCTACACTGTGTATTTTCTGAGACTGGTATTTTAACGATTTATGAGTGTTTTCTTTGTGTGTGTGTGTTTTTTTTTCTTGTTTCTTTCCTCAGTAAATTTTTGGTTTTGGTTCTCTTCCCTTAGCCAGTACAAAGGTGGTTATGGGTACTTCCTACCTGTGAAATGACTTGATGTTATGAACCATTGACTTGCGGAAGAGATTCTGAAAAGGAAAGGTGAATCACTTCTCTTCCTGTGTGTAAAAGACATACATTTTTCTTTAACAGTCAGTAAAATTGGTATTAGTTGGCTTTATCAAATTGCCAATTAAATATCACATTTTATTGTTGGTTCTTTGTCTAGGCTGAGTAATAGATACTAATTAGATTGAATTAGTCTTTGGGGTTTGGTCATTGAAATACTTGAGAGTCATTTATTAACCACTGGTTCTAAATATTTTCTTATTATAAGTGTTTACTAATTTTTAGCATCATAATTTATTGACGAATTTCTTTGTTTTTCATTTAATAAATAAGTGGAGTGCTATGTAAATTATACCTCAACAAATCTATTAAAAAATAATCAAGAAAAAACAATTTCATAAACCTTAAGGTAAATTATTTCACTCTTCTACTCAGTCACATCTTACCCTGAAATCAGGATAAGGGATTTAGTGAAATTGCATTATCTACAAATCAATTTTTAACAACAGCCAATTAAACACCTAGATCTGCTTTTTCCTTTTCATCATTTTGCACATAGAGAATTCATACCTGACTGTTTTTTCTCAAAAAGAATTAATCTTTTAATAGTACTCCCACTACTTCCTTACCCAAAGAGATTACTTAAGTTTCTAACTTGGTCATTGTGCAGACTCAACTCTGTGAAAGTTATCTGCTTAGCAGTTCCAAAGATTTTAACCTCCCATGTCTACCCCCTCAGTTGCACATACAATCAAGCATTCAAAATTATTATTCAAGGCAGCAATCTTTCCTACCTTACAACTTGTACAAAAAAATGTTGTCAAATTATTTCTTTGTATGATGAATTTTCATTTTTTCAGAAATAGCTCAAGGAAAATTACTAAATTTTCCATTTAGTAATGCTTTTAATTTGAATTGCTAATGTTTCTTTAAATAAAGTTGCCATAGAATCACTACCAGATTATTTCTTGAAATAGAATCTTTAAGTTTTAGCTTTCATATGTGTTTACTTCTGGTTACTTCTGTTACAGTATAGGAAAAAAGTCTGTTTATTGCTTCTGTGTAGAAACTGACATACTCATAAATAGAAAACACTAGTCTACTCTATTAGGAGTATTGGCTATCATTTACAATTTAATTCACTTAACTTTTTTTAAGCCTTCCTTGCTTTGCCCCATGTACAGATACAGAGTCAAATGAGATAAAATTGTGATGTCTAAGATCCCTTAAACTACAAAATAAAACATAGTCCTATATGGGACTATGTTGGGAGGACCTTTTAGAAGAAATGATAACTAAACTAAGAGTAAAGAAGAGACTCATTTTGAGAGTGGGTGCTGAGCACCAGAATGTAGACAAAAGAGGTGCAAGGCTTAAAGACTTACTGAGTTCTAGAACCCTACAGGCTTTTTTTTTTTTTTTTTTGAGTTGGAGTCTCACTTTATCACCCAGGCTGGTGTGCAATGGCATGCTCACGGCCACCCCAGCGTCGACCTGCTGGGCTCAGGCAACCCTTCCGCCTCAGCCTTCCAAGTAGCCAGAACTACAGGCATATACTACCACTCCCAGCTAATTTTTTGATTTATTGTAGAGATGAGGTCTTGCCAAGTTGCCCAGGCTGTTCTCAAACCCTTGGGCTCAGGGCTTCCCAAAGTGCTGAGATTACAGGTTTGAGTCATCGCACCCAGCCCCTACAGGCCATTTTTAAGGGTGGAGCTCTCTCTGGGGATGTGGCAGGTGAGCAGCAGTAGAGTCAGGGACCAACTACCTCGTGAAGGGTCTCATAGACCAGTGCCTTTTCATGGTATGCAAGCTACTGTGCATATGAGTTGCTTCTTGAAATACGTATTCTGCTGAGTCTGGGGTGGGGCCTTCTGTGGAGGAGGTGATGCTCCAGGTGTTGCTGCTGCTCTCTTAGCCACATTTTAAACAATATTATAGATTGTTCTGAGAAATTTTGTCTTTATTCTGTGGGGAAGGAGTGTTAAACTTTCAGTTTAAGGACATCTTGCTTACATAGGGTAGAAGAGGGGATATGGTGACCATTTAGCTTTGGTGAGGAAAAAGAAAGAACTGAACTGTGTAACATTGGAGATGAGGATGAGAAGCTGGAAGCAAAAGATATGCAGAAAGAATAAAAAGCTCTTGGTCACTAATTGGCTGTGGAAGCGAGGTGTTAGGAGAAATAATTAGGTATGTTTCCTTAGGTTTGGTTTGGGACTTGGCTGTCTGGCAGGTGCTATTCATTGAGTTGGGGAGAAGAAGGTTGATCTCTGTGCCTGGGGGAATAATAAAAAAAGATATCTGCAGGTGGTCCCAGATTAAATTGTCATGGCTGAAAAGTAGATATAGACATTGGGGACCCATTAGGTCAGCTCATTTCGACATTTATTGAGAGCTTGTTGTTTACTGAGTTCCCTGCAAATACTCAGCATACCAGAAGGGGTAAAAATGAGGTCTCCTCGCTAAAGGATTTTACTACTGTGTGGGGAGATAAAACTTAATGAATATTTGAAATTCAGTGTGATCCACCCAATAATGAAAGCTACCAGGGTGGGAATGATTCCTGGAGAACACTGGGGAAACTTTCAGAGTAGGTGACAATTTAGCAAGATGTATAAGAATGAGGAGGAATTCCACAAGCAGACTGATGGGGCAGCAAGAGGTGGATATCTGTAAATGTTGAAATGAGCTGACCTAATGAGTCTGCAATGTCTATATCTACTTTCCAGATAGTATGAAAAGTTGCCTGCTGAGTGCAAATTGTAGATCACTTACTATAGTACTATAGTACAGCTCATAATAGAAGGCTGGATGGTGGAAGAGGAGGCTGCAAAGATAAGCTGAGTTTTGATCATAGGATGTCTTCTTGGCCATATGTGGCCCCTTACTTTGTAAATAAAGAGGGAGCACTTGAAGTAGTTTTGCATTTTATTTTATTTTATTTTTTTGAATCAGAGTCTCAATTTGTCACCCAGGCTGGAGTGCAGTGGCATGCTCATGGCTACTGCTACTTCCACCTGCTGGGCTCAGGCAATCTTTCTGCCTCAGCCTTCCAAGTAGCTGGAACTACAGGCATGCACCACCATGCCCGACTAATTTTTTTACTTTATATAGAGATGAGGTCTCGCCAGGTTGCCCAGGCTGTTCTCAAACCCCTGAGCTCAGGTGTCCTCTTGCCTTGGTTTCCCAAAGTCCTGGGATTACAGGTGTGAGCCACTGCACCTGGCTGCATTTTGTGTTTTGGAGGAAGCATTCTGGTACCCGTGTGGAGGATACATTGAAGAGAGAAAACT
The DNA here is from genome assembly GCA_963574415.1 of Tarsius wallacei. Classification (NCBI taxonomy): domain Eukaryota; kingdom Metazoa; phylum Chordata; class Mammalia; order Primates; family Tarsiidae; genus Tarsius; species Tarsius wallacei. Next base: position 10,875 of record CAUYQG010174489.1, read on the forward strand.
TGGGACATAAGCCCAGGCAGATAGTCAAAGATTAATGGTCTAAGTCCAAATAACTAAGCCTCAACTCAAAATCTTTAAGGGGCCAGGCAGGTAGCTGGTTCTGTGGTGGAAAGGAATTCAGCATTCATTCCTTTCACTCTCACCAGTGAATTCAACATTAAAATTTTAAATACCATTGTGCTACTAAATAAAACACCTTAAATATTGGAATCTCCTAGTCAAAACCAGGACAGTTACAGTGGTGACAGAGAAAGTGGTTTGGGAAATAAATTTTCTCTCTCGAGTGACTAGATGGCTCATGGTGACTAGATGGTGACTAACAGCAAGGGAATATAGGGGAAATCACATGCTTGTGGTAAAAAGTGAAGAGTTTGGTATGAACATGCTGGATTTGAGATGCTTGCGGCGTATCCAAGTAGAGATAGCTAGTGCCCCATGGTGAGAAGTCAATTGGAGAATGAGATTTGGCAGGCCCTCTGTATATAGGAGTGAATTTTTTTTTTTTTAAAGGAAAAAAAGACATGGTTAGAAAAGAGAAAAGGGCTCAGGAGGGAAGTTCAAAAATTTCTGGCCAGTGAGTGAGCCAGTAAAGCAAAAGAGCTGTGGTGGTTTGGGTATGCTGGAGGCCAGAAATTAGTGTTTTGCCAAGCAAGAATGTTCAGTTGTATCAGATGGCATAGAGAAGTGCAGAACATGGAGTGCAAAGAGTCCTTGGATACAGAGGAGCCACTGGTAAATTTGTCTAGAGCAGTTTCAATGGGAGCAGAGAACTCGATTGTGAAGTACTGGGAGATAAGAGCATGCAGGCAGTAATTTTCTTTCAGAAGAATTATTTCTCTGTCTTTGCCATTCATTAAAGAATTCTCAAAGCTCAAGTTCCTGACTGACAGATCTGATTCTTTATAGGTCACTATCTTATTTATAGGCCACGATATAATTCTATATGAGTTAATTTTATTAATATTGGTATGTTGATAAAGTCAAGAAAATGCAAAGGAAGTTATGGTTATTTTCAAACTGCCATACCCAAGCTAGTTTATAAGTTTGTGTATGTATGAACTTGTTCACCTAGCTTTACTCTGTTGCAATAATCTTTGTTTTGTGAAACTCCAGGGAAATATTTTCTACACATTTCACATTAGAAAACAGAAATATTTATTTTTTGTCTTAAACACAAGACCATGTTTTAAACATTTTAAAAATTATTCAATGACAGGAAAACATTCTCTTTTAGTACTTAAAAATGGGCTTAAACATATTGGAGTGCTTTATAGTTTTACCCTAGTTCTTGTTCAAAACTTAGAAGTTATTTATAGTTTTTGCAATTCTGCCCTCTAGTGATAGTTTTCCAAAAATGCGTTAATTGTTGAAAAGCCTGTCCCACCTGTTTCTTTTGACTCCACTGAACCTTTGCCTCAGCCTGTGTTTGATGTCCTTGTTTATTGCGCTTCGGTTGACTTGTGTGTTTTCTTTATATCAGTTAGACGTCTTATTTTTTTTTAATGGTATTAGAGAAAGATTAAGAGTTTCAATGCCAAAAAAAAAAAAATTTGAGTATGGTCCTTATACTTCCATTTATCAATCTGAGCATAGGGCAAGTTACCTGTCAAGAGTTCTTTTTTTTTTTTGAGTTGGAGTCTCATTCCATCACCCAGGCTGGAGTGCAGTGACACACTCACGGCCACCCCAGCGTGGACCTGCTGGGCTCCGGCGATCCTTCTACCTCAGCCTTCCAAGTAGCCGGAACTACATGTGTGCGCTACCATGCCCAGCTAATTTTTGATTTATTGTAGAGACGAGATCTTGCCAAGTTGCTTGGGCTGGTCTCGAACCCACGGGCTCAGGCAATCCACTCGCCTCGACCTCCCAGAATGCTGGGATTACAGGCTAAGCCACTGAGCCCGGCCCAGAGTTCTTACAAGGAATGAATGAGAATGTCTTTGTGTGACACCTGACACAGCAAAGAGTAGGCATTCAACATGTGCCAGCTCTTTCTTCTACCCTCTTCTCCCTTGTCCTTATTGACTAGACTTGGGGTCAGTACTCTTTCCCCTACCCCCCACTTCTCCTCTTACATAACAACTCACTTGTAATTGCCTGTTTACTTGTCCCTGTTCTGCACCTTTTAGAGGCTAGATATCATATTTGGTTTGTGCATACTTGTATTTCTAGTATTTAGCCCAGTCTGGTACACATAGGATCCTAATTGGATAAATATTTGTTGAATGAATAAATGAAAGTGATTGAATAAATGAATGCCATTTTAAAATAGGAATTGCAGAGTGTGTTGCAGAAGTTTCTCTGGTATTCATTGTATTTACAGATTGTAAATGGATAACACATGTTTCAATTTGATTTTACTGATAGCTTTCCATAGAGGTACATACTTGGTGACTTTTCAATTTCGTACACAGTTACTAGTGTTTTCAGGTTTTTGGCAGTTGTGTTTTCCTTAAGAATTGTCAATTTGGCCAGGTATGGTGACTCAAGCCTGTAATCCCAGTACTTTGGGAGGCTAAGGCGAGAGGATTGCCTGAGTTCAGGAGTTTGAGACCAGCCTGGGCAACTTGGTGAGACCTCATCTCTACAATTAATCAAAAAATTAGCCAGGCGTAGTAGCGCACACCTGTAGTTACAGCTACTTGGAAGGCTGAGGCAGAAGGATCGCCTGAGCCCAGCAGGTTGAGGCTGCATGGCCATGAGCTACTGCACTCCAGCCTGGGTGACAGAGTGAGACTCCGACTCAAAAAAAAAAAAAAAAAGAAATGTCAATTTCATTAATTTAAAAAATTTATTAGTAAATACGTTTACATAGAATTTTCTTAAATTATTTGATCTTCATATGTGATGAAAGTTCCTTTATCATTACCGATTTTATATTCTTGTGTCTTTTCTTTTTAGATTTTAATTAGATTGAAGGTATGTGTATTTTATTTTTTTAAGCACTGCACTTATTTTTATTTTTATGCTTTCTAATTGAAAAAATAATTCAACCTATTTTTTGTCTTCTGGGCTTTTCTTTATAACAGCTTAATGCTGCCCTTTTTCATTTTGGTTAGAGTTTTTTTTTTACTCAAAATTTTCTTCTGATTTCAACTTTGACTAGATACCACATAGTATAATTTATACTGTTTTTGTTATTTTCTAAATACTCAATAAAATGTAGCTGTGATTTCCTCATTGATAAAAAAGTTTATTAGAGTATTTTAAAATTATGAAATATGTGTGTGTTTAAAATACAATGTTAATTTCTAGCTTTTCTATAACATGATTAGAGAGTAAGGGACATACAGCTTCTGGTATTTGAGATTTCTTTGAGATTTTTCTCTTGTGTTGTGTATAATATCAGTATTTAAAATGTGCTTTAAGCTGGGTGCGGTGGCTCAAGCCTGTAATCCCAGCACTTTGGGAGGCCGAGGTGAGAAGATTGCCTGAACCCATGGGTTCAAGACCAACCTGGGCAACTTGGCGAGACCTCATCTCTACAATAAATAAAAAAAATTAGCCAGGCGTGGTAGTGCGTGCCTGTAGTTCTGGCTACTTGGAACGCTGAGGTGGAAGGATTGCTTGAGCCCAGCAGGTAGCCACTGGGGTGGCCGTGAGCGTGCCACTGCACTCCAGCCTGGGAGATAGAGTGAGACTCCAACTAAAAAAAAAAAAAAGTTCCACAAGCACTGAGAAAGGTGAGTCAGTCTTCTGTAGGGTATATTGTTCTATATATTTACTTAGAATTCAGATCTCTTCTATTTTTTGACTGCTTTAGCTATCATGTATTTATGAGAATTATATTAAAGTTTTGCATTACTGTTGTGTGTTTGTCATTTTTCTCATTGTTTCTAGCATGTTTAGTGCTATATTATTTGATTCTTAAAAGTTTGTGATTGAATATATTCATAGTGAATTTTAGTTTTCATCATTTCAAAATATTTAATCTTTTTATTACATGTTGCTGATTATTTGGATATTCAAATTGGGGAAAAAATGAAACTTGGTTCATACTTCCCACCATCCACCTTTGATTGAAGACCTAAATGTGAAAAGGAAAATAATAAAGCCCCCAGAGGACAATATAAGAGAATATCTTCATTATCTCAAAGTAGGAAAATATTTCTTAAACAGGACACAAAATTTAGTGACATAAAGGAAAGAATTGATAGCCTGGGCCATTGACAGTAAGAGAGATAAAAGCACAGCAAAGAACAAGAGCAAATACTGGCAATACATCTACCTGACAAATGGCTTGTATCCATATGATGTAAACTTCTACAAATCAGTATGAAAAAGACACCTAACTCAATAGAATAAATGAAAGACTTGAAGAGGCACTTCACAAAGGAGGGTGCTCTAATGGCTAATACATGAACAATTGCCCAACTTTATTATTTACCAGAGAAATGCCAATTAAAATCCTAAAGAGATAATATTGCAGCACTCACCATAGAATGGATAAAATTAAAAAGATTACAGTACCAAACAGCAGAATATGGAGAGTAATGCAACTCTTTTTTGCTTCTGGTGGGGGTAGAAATTAGGAAAATATCTTCTGAAAACTGACAGCATCTACTAAAGCTTTGTGTGTGTGTGTGTATACATATCTCTATATCTATATATCTATATGTCTAACAATTTCAATAGAAATCCATGCAGATATCCACCACAAGACAACACAATGATGTTCATAATACATTATTTGTGTTAGCCAAAATGTGGAAATAAAAATGTCCATCAGCAGTAAAACAGATAAATAGGCTGTGGTATATTTAATCCATACCACACAGTAATAAGTATAGCAATGAAAATGTACAAATTACAGCCCTATGCAACAAAAATAAATTACACAAGCCTGTTGATCAAAATGAACTAAGTACAGAAGAATACTTACTGTATGTGATTCCATGTGTATGAAACTCAAAAGCAGGCAAAACTAGGAATTAGACTTCAGAATAGTAGTTACTTTTGTGAAGTAGGAGGTGATAGTGATTAAGGGAAGGGGTAGTGATTAAGAAGTGTTATTAGGGGGCTTTTAGGTGTTAGTATTGTTCTAGTTCTTGACTTGGGTGGTGGTTGTATGGGTATACAGACTAGGATAATTCAGTGAGTTGTAGAATTTATGATTTGTGCTGCATGTATGTTATACTTTAATAAAACAACTCAAATTACGGGAAACAAATATTTTAGTGTGAGAATATGATTAAAATTAAAATAATAGCAGTGATTCAGTGCAACTTAACCACCATTTTATTACCTGCTGAATATGTCAGTGAATAATATTCTCTGCTAGTCATTCACCTGTATGTTCTCATAGCCATTGCCCTCTCTTATTGCAGGGTACATTTAAAAAAAATACACGAAAAAACCCATAAAAACCTTTAAAAAATTAAATTCTATTCTGGTTTTGTTTTTAGTTGTTGATTGCATCTTTGCCCTCTTTTTTAAAAAAATATTATTTTATTGAGTTTTCTCCTATTTTAAGAGTTTTGACTCTTTTTTCTTTGAGTTGTACTAGGGGAGTTTTATTCATTTTCATTCATAGCATATAACTAACTTGTTTTTTTAATTGAGTTTTTATACTTTATTGCTATTATGCAAATTGTTTTCTTTTTTGTGTGTGTACATGTAGGACATTAACTTTATTTTTAACTCTGAAAATTATTTTTACATTGTTTCAAATATTTGAGCCAATTAAAAAAAAATTTTATTTTAAAGATGTGGGGTACAATTCAGGATTAGGTATACAAATGTCCATTATGCAGGTATGAGCCAATTTTTTTAATGACCAATATCAAGAATAAATTTTTAAAGATTTTCCCCAATTGAGATGCAACAATTTAACTTCCCTTGTTCTCCTTCCTCTCACTCCTGCTTTTTTATTGATGGAATTTATAATTCAGATTGAACATTTTCAAATTTTGCTTTTTTGCATTTTGTTTAATCTTAAGAGTTAATCAGATTTATACTGTTTTGTAACCATATCTACAGTAATTAATTTATTCTCTCAAAAACTTATTGAGGACCCACAAAGCACCAGACACTGTTCTAGGCAAATGAGAATACAAGTGAAGAAGAGTTGAGGCCCCTGATCTTATCAACCTTTACTGAGGTTGAGGGTCAATAAATAGGTACATGAAAACAAGATGCTTTTATATGTTGAAGAGTATTATGAGGGGAATAAACAGGATGAAATGATGGAGAATGACTGGCTGCAGTTGGGTTTAAGGCTCTGTTGGATGGGTTGGTCAGAGAAGGCCTTTCTGAAGCTGTGACATCTGAGTATAAGCTCAGGCTTGAATAAGAAGGGATATAAAGCTGGGTGAAGAGTGTTACAGGCTGAGGGTAGCCAATGCCCTAAGGAGGCAAAAAGCTTCATTTCTTAGAGGAACATTTATTGAACATTGCTTATCGAACTTTCTGTCAGATATTTGACAGTCATGAACAAAACAGACTTTTAAAACATTTACAATTTCCATGTTTTTAACTGGAAAGAGGGGCTGAAGGGCTAGCAACTTCCTTTAAATTAAAAGAGGAGGAGCCAGAAGTGTTTTCAGTGTGGGAGTGGGAAACAAATACTGCCTTTTAGCATTGAGGAATATGTAGTGATGTAAAATTAATTAAAAAACCCCTTGGTTTTAATGAATTAATATTCTTAGGGGACAGCTGAGTTTCAGTGAAATAAAGAAAGTCAAGGAAATATTCAAAGAATAGGTTGAGAATACAGATGAGATCTCTGATCTCAGAGCAGTAGTTCTGGAAGGTATGTGGAGTGAAAGCATTTGCCACCTGGGATGGAGGATGGGGTAGGTGTAATCATGCATGTGCTCAGAGAATCTGAATATTTTTGTTAATGGTTTTAGTGCCCACTGCTGGTCCTCTTATACAATGATGTTATTCCTCTGGAATTATTGTGACTTATTTATATATTGGCTTTCCCCTTTAACAGTATTTTAGACATGCACAGGGATGGTTATGCTGTTGAGCTTTTGTCTATTTTGACCAGCTAATGAATTCACTGGGTGCCCTCTTTGTCCCTGAAAATTCAGTAGCCCTTGTTTCATTGCTTCTAATATTTGAGTTAGTGACAAATTTTAAAATATTCAGGATTTATGCCCTTACTTAGGTACTTGGTATCTTAATTATGCAGCCATGAAAACAGGATCACTTATACTCCTAGCACACTAAATAAAAAGGGGAAATGATGACCTTGATGCATCAGTTACCTTAAAACTATCACATTGGTAGTTTCATCTAATCATTTATATATGTATTACATAGTAGAAGTATGAACATCATGTACTCTCACACTGCAAAACGTTGCTAAATAAATATTCTGGTTTTCCTTTGAAATGTTCTTTGTGATATTTTTGTATTTAGGTATACTATTGATTACATCTTCTAGACTATTCCACCAAAAGAAGTTGGATGCTGAAAATTCTTTTCCATTTTAATTTATTTTTAGTTATTTGTGTTGAGTGAATTTCTTTAGAGTTTTTTGTAAGTTGCATGTAAATATGTAAAAAGGTTTAAAAGTAGTCTGTATAGTATTTTGCCAGGATAACCTGAGAAATAATAAAACTTTTTCTTTTAAAGTGTGAGTTTTGATAAACTTTTTTTCTCCTTCAGGACAGACACTTCTAGTGCAGGTTGGTAATTGTGCAGCTGTTTATGATTTTTTACATATCATCACTGTAACAATCATGAAGGAAAAGGGTGATAGAGTGCAGGCCCAGAGTTTCAGGAAGTTGAGTGCTTAAGTACTCGAGAGCTGGTGTTATATTAAGTGTCCTAGAGTAGAAGATTTCATAGTCTTAAATTCTGCAGATTGATGACCTCAAAAATAATGATGTATGGGCATAGTTAAGGAATTTAGTATTACCAGCATCTTAAGCATAGCTAGGATTTATATATCCTTCCATGTTGGTGACAACATGGAGAAGGTCAGGAAGACACATTGAGTCAGTAAGCTAATAGTTTTTACTTTCTGTGTCTGTGTGCATAGTTTAAATAATATTGGGTTTCTAATATTATTTAAAATTATGTTAGTGCCTTTATATATAAAATAATTTAAAGGAGTGTTTTTTTGTTTTGTTTTGTTTGTCTAAAGACTGGGTCTCATTCTGTCTCCCTGGCTGGAATGCAGTGGCATGATCTTGGCTCACTGCAACGTTGACCTTCTGGGCTTGAGTGATTCTTCTACCTCAGCTTCCAGAGGAGCTGAGGCTGCAGGTACACGTCACTATACCCAGCTAATTTTTTTTTTTATTTTTTGAATTGGAGTCTCACTCTGTCGCCCATGATGGAGTGCAGTGGCTCACTCATGATCACCCCAGGGTTGACCTGCTGGTCTCAGGCGATCCTTCCGCCTCAGCCTTCCAAGTAGGCGGAACTGCAGGTGCGTGCTACCATGCCTGGCTAATTTTTTGATTTTTATTGTAGAGACTAGGTCTTGCCAAGTTGCCCACACTGTTCACAAACCTGTGGGCTGAGGCAATCCCTTCACTTCAGCCTCCCAGAGTGCTGGGATTACAGGCTTGAGCCACCATGCCCGGCCACCCAGCTAATTTTTATATTTTTTGTATGAGCAAGGTCTCACTGTGTTGCCCAGGTTGGTCTCCAACGCTTGGGCCTAAACAGTTCTCCTGCCTTGGCCTCCCAAAGTGCTGCGATTATAAGTGTGAGCCACTGCATCCGACCAGGAGTGGTCTTTTAGTGTGTTTAAGACTCACCTTAAAATTTGCTAAATGTGGATGTTTTGGGCTCTGCTCCAAGAGATTTTGCCTGGTTCTATGAAACACATTTGGTGAAGCTACCTTAAAGATTAAAGAATGAAAATACAAGGTTTGGAGGTTAGTGATTTGTGAAGCAGGACATTAAAATATATCTAAGTCATTAACATTTCTGCATAGAAACTTTCATTAATTTGACATAAGCCTTTAGATATTTTAAGAGATTGACTTTGAAAATGTCCTTTGCATTATTTTGTTTATTTTATCCTTTCCTGCCATGCTTCCTCCTTTACTTCCTTTAGTACATGTTTTCAGTGTTTACTATGTGTCAGTTATTGTGCTAGGAATCTGGAAGGACTCAAATATGCAAAAGACATGGATCTAGCTAGAAGTTCTCATTTCAGATTGAGAATCACTTATAAAACAAGTGATAATTGTATAATACATTGAATGACAGAGTCACAAAACATATTTGTAACAGCTCCTAAAAGATACATGTGCTTTTTAATTCTTACAACAACTGTATGAGATAGGTTCTGTCCCCATTTTACAAGAAACTGAGGTCTAGAGAGGTTAAATTTAGCTTGTACCATACAGTTAGTAAGTAACAGAGTTGGAATTCAAATCTAGGCATAATGCTTCCAGAATCTGTTCCAGGGTTCAAGTCTCAGCTCCGTCAGTTGTAAAATTTTGGGCAAGCTGGTTGCTTGACCTCCCTGCACGCCAGTTTTCTTAAGCTACCTCAATAGGGTGGTTGTAACAATTTAATGTATTAATACAGAGAAACAGTACATATAAAATAGATGGATAAGAATTTGGCCTTATTTTAGGAAAGGTCTCTTGTAACGGGATTAGCATGTCAACAGATAGTTCCATTGTTCTTATTTAAAGATCCAGTGTATGCATGCCCTTCTGATTTAACAACCCACTTATTTAATTGACCTAAATCTTAGTTCTTCTGCTTCTCTTCCTAGCTCCAGTTTTCACAGAGCTTCCTTGCATGAAAGTCTCAGCAACAGATCCTCCTTTTTTTTTTTTTTTCATCTTTGGGACTAAACCTGGCAGGGAAAGTCAAGGAAACTGTCAGATAAGGAGTTTATATTTGAGTGTGAACTCACCTGAACACAGCAGCATTCCAGGCATGACAGTCTTGCTATTAATACTGGAAACACAAAGTTCATTTAAGATATGAACTCTTCATTCCAGTGGAGTGATAATAAAGCATACACTAGTAACTTCTACACCAGGAAGGATATGATAAATGCTGTGAGAAAGACTCAAAGTGCTTTGGGGTCCAGAGATGGAGAAATAACATTAATATGCATTAATATGAAGTTTTTTGAAAGTAGAAGACATTCAGGCTGAGTTTCAAAGGATCATTAAGACTACCAGGGGCTGTAGGGAGGGATGAGAGTGACAAGGCAAAGGGCAGGAAATAGAGTGAAATGGAGTATGTGCTGATGAAAAGTAAGAATCTACCTGTGATGAGAGGTTTTAACAAATGGTGGAAAGCCTTAGATGGTAGGTGGTTTGGGATCCATTAAAGAAGTAACAAAGTAAGGTTTTGCTTAAATTCAATCAAAAGAGTTTCTTCCACGTGAGCAGTACCATTATTGTTGTTGCTTTCTAAATTACATTTTAAAATTTTAACTGAATTCTAGTATTTTAAAATCAGGAGATTTCACCTTAAAACTTAGATTTCCTGCTTGTAAAACTAGGACCTCGACCTCCTAGACTCAAGCAATCTTCCCACCACAGCCTCCCAGGTAGTTAGGACTACTGGTTCGTACCACCTCACCCAGCTATTTTTACTTTTTTTTGGTAGAGATGAGGTTTTGCTTTGTTACTTAGGTTGGTTTCTAACTCCTGACCTCGTTATCCTCCTACCTCAGCCTCCCAAAGTGCTGGGATTACAGGTGTGAACCATCACGCCTATCCCCAAAGCTAGATCTTTTGAACAGGACATTCTTTGCTTTTAAATTTACAACACATTATATTTGTTTGTACTTAACAGCAGGCTGGCCTCACTCAGTTATGTTATCTGTCTGTCTCACACAGGCATTTGGGGTTAGATTTCTGAAGTAGAGCTATTATTAAATATATTAGAAAAAGTAGAAATAGAAAATAGTTACTGAAGTAGCACTAAAAAAACACAAAACCAATATGAACCAAGTTTCTATCAAATCAAAATATATCCCAAATAAATATTTGCATGTCAGAACTGTAATCAAAACTAATACTTGGATCCAGGATGTGGAAAATTCAGTAATTCAGAATGTGCTTAGTAAATTAGGCCAAAAATATCCCCATAGAATGAAATTCCCTATGTCTGTGCTTTTGTTAAGTGCTCTTCCAATGACTTTGGGCTTTTCCACGTGGTTTGCTTTGGCCAATGGGACTGCAACAAACATGATCCAAACAGAGGCTTAAAGAGTACTTGTGCATTGGTGTCTGTGCTTGCTTGCCCTGTGTAGCCTAGGCTAGCATATTGGAGAATGAGAGGCCATGGGAAGCAGAGACAAGCCATCCCTACAGAGGCCCTGAGACCAACCAGCCTGTCAAACTGCCAGCCAGATGTGAGTGAGGCCATCCCAGAACTATCTAGCCTCAGCCATCCCATCAGTTGACTATACACATATGAGTGATAATAAAAAAGATATCGTTTTAAGTCACTTAAGTTTTGGAAGAATTTTTTGCACAACGAAGGATAACTATAAGAGGAAGCTTTGAAGATTCAGCACAAAAATGAAGTTGCAGACCTCAACATAATAGCTACTATGAATTAGCATAGCAGAGATAATCGTCTAGTGCAACATCTATAATATCTAAAAGAACTATAGATTTGAGAACAAGTGGATATGCTGGAGAATGGAGGAGTGCGGTGTGCATGTGTGTGTGTGTGTGTGTGTGTGTGTGTGTGTGTGTGAGTGAGGAATCTGGAACAATGGTAGGAGATGGAGGTGGAGATCAACGAACTGGCTGGTTTTCAAGAAATAATCTGAGAAACACAGCTTGCCTTCCTGAGATTCCTGTAGTTCCCTGGTTGTATATTCTTAAAGCCTCTTAATGAACCCCATATTATTTTTCTGATCATCTTGATAATACATTTTATTTTATCATTAATTTCTATAGATATTTGTGTGAATTTTTTTTGACTTTCATGACATGGTGTCCTACTTATCCTTTTATCCTTTTTTTTTCCTTTGAGTCAGCATCCCCCTCTGTTACCCAGGCTGGAGTGCAGTGGCATGATCACGATGATCATGGCTCACAGGCAGTCTCAACCTCCTGGGCTCAGGTGATCGTTCCACCTTAGTATCCTGTGTAGCTGGGAATTCAGGCACACGCCACAATACTCAAATAATGTTTTGATTTTTTTTGTAGAGATGAGGGTTTGCTATGTAGCCCGGGCTGGTTTCACACTCCCCAGCTCAAGCAATTCACCCACCTTGACCTCCAAAAGTGCTGGGATTACAGACGTCAGCCACCTCGCCTGGCCTATTTTGTTTTTCTTTTAGGGAGAGAGAATGTTCATTTAAATTTGTATTCACATGGCTGGATTAAGACTAAACTAACCTATCAGGCATCCTCAGAATGGAAGTGGTCCAGTGGCAGCAGGCCCCTTATTGTTGTATTCATCAGACATCTCATCCTTGGTACCCTAGGTGACTTCTCTGTATCATGCCCATAGATGCTAAAATACAGGAATGCCAATATGGAGAGAAATATGAATTTGGAGTATTTCCAGGCACATTGTGTAACTATCCTCTGGCATCTTATTATTCTAGGCATGGTCCTGGGACCTACTGATGATCCCTTGACTGTTTATCAAGTGACCTTCAGGTAGTTTGACAGCTTCAGAGGGAAAGTGATGAAACAATTTTTAAAAATATATTTTAAAAGTTTGAAATGCAAAATAAAATTATGGTTTTTATAAAAATTCCATTTTGTTCACAATAATAATGATAGCCTTAAAAGTTGTGCTTTTGAAACAAGGACAGTATTGGCCAGTTAATCTTAAAAGATTGAGTTAACAGAGATTGTTTCTCCTAATCTACCTTCATGTTGTTAGTGAATTATTATATATTTTGTTAAATTTGCTTTTGTTGTTTCAGTGGGATTACATTATCTCCTACCTCATATAATGAATCAGTCCATTTTTACAATTATTTATTAGAGTCTAAAATTAGAGATGAATAATACCAGAACTCAGAATAACATCATAAATGGAAATAGTAAACAGAATTTCAATGTAAATAGAGTATGTGTCAAGACAAATGAATCTGCAAGTTTGATGATTTTGTATAAGAAAGCAAACAAAAAAGAGAAAACACAGATACATGATTAATATATATTTTTTAAATGTCCTCTAGTCTCTGGTGTTTTGTATGTTATGAAACTTTGTCAAATAGCAGAAACGACTGAGACCTTTGTATTGCTTTCAAAGTATGATAACAACTCTGGAAAACCAGTTGTATTTCTCCCCCCACCCCCAGGGCAAAAGCAAATAATGCTTTTCTTTTTCTTTTTTTTGAAGGGGGTATGAAATTGCTGCATTTTGCAACTAAAAGCAGAGGAGAACCTAAACAGACATTCATTTAAAATCATTCAAAGACTGGGACTTTTTGACATAAAAATGGTCACATGACAGCCTGCATAGCATGTTGATTAAGATCATAGGCTGCGTGGGTTCAAATCCCGGTTTTGTATATTTGGTCAAACTACTTCATTTCTGTATGCCTCAGCTTCATTGTCTATATAGGAGGGAATAGTAGTTATACGAACTATATATATTTGTTATGAGGATTATTGGAGTTAATATTTGTAAGCATTATTGGAGTTAATATTTGTGAGCATTAGAGGAGCACATACATCATAGAAAATGCTATACAAATATTAAATAAATAATGTCTGTGAGAGGGAAATGGTTTTATAAAGATGAGATTATGATTCAGACAGATATAAAATGTATATTTATCAACAGTTTTGTTTAACTCCAGTTGAAAGGAGAATTTAAAGAACCACATGTATACAGGCAATAAGGAATGCTGAAATGAATTTACAAATAATTGAAAAAAAAGCAAATAAATGTAAATTACCCACAGGATAATATTCAATTGCATTAGAAGGAATATAATTCATTTGCATTTATATAAACAATCATTTGCATTATTATCCATTTTCTGCAACTTGCAGAGTTGTAAAATAGCTCAAAGACAATGAAAGGTAGAGCTCACCATGATAGGTAAGCTATATAGGACACCCAATAATTTTTCTGGGAAAGCCTCTTATCAAAAGTTTTTCACAATTTTTTCTGACATGACAAATTATTATAATTATAAAACGACTGCAAAATTAACGATAAATATTATCCTAAGAGTAGGTAGTAGAAGGAACTTTTTTTTTAAAATATAGTACCACTTTTCAAACGTCATATGATATTGTATTTAGGTCCCTCTAAGCTCTTCTCTCACCTAGACCCTGCCAGACCTGCCTCATCCAGTTTGAGCAAGAATCTTGCAGTCATTTTAGAGCAAGAGGTGAGCAGCAAGCCAGGGGAGTTCTGCTTCCTGTGTGATCAACAGCGGCGTTAGATTCTCATAGAAGCGTGAATCCTATTGGGAACTGTGCATGCGAGGGATCTAGGTTACATGCTCCTTATGAGAATCTAATGCCTGATGTTCACCCCACACCTTGTCCAGGTCCATGGAAAAGTTTTCTTCCATGAAACCTGATGCCAAAAATGTTGGGGACTGCTGGTTTGTAGAGAACCACCCCCCCCACATTGGATATCTGGTCACCTCTAGTATCTCAGAAAATTCCTCACTTCCCACCCTCTTCCAGGCAATATGTGATCACCCTGGCCTGCCTTCAGTGAGAATCCACTCCAACCCTGATTTTTCCTCTTAGTAATTTTCCATTGACAGATCCCATCCTGTTCCTTGCTGTAACTTGCTACTTGTTCTTGATGTATTCTAAACTGAACCTAGTTCTCTGCTGAGGTCTCTTTTCTCCTATTGCTATGGTTCCTAAATAATGATTTTACTGCTTTACCTGTTGTCCAGCTCTAGTTTTCTTTAGAAGCTATGGTCTGTAACTTGGGTAGGATTAGATTCATTATTGGATCCCTGGATCTCTCACTAGGACCCAAGTGTATAACTTTGAAACCTTTGTCTTCACTCTTGACTGATTGATCTGGGCTCTACTGGTGATTCTGATTCCTAGTCCAGTGCCCCAGATGACAGTCTGTTGAGGCACGGTAGGGGCAGATTTTAATTCTTAAGATTCTGAGTATACTTGTTGAAGCTGAGTTAGAGACCTAAGATTCTTTCTTTGAGAGATACTTACTGGACTGGAAGTCTTGTTCATGGCTCCTGGTTTCACCTTCTGTCTCCTGAGATGGAAAAGTTTTTCCTGGTGCTCTGTGAGGCCTCTCTGTCCTATTTGAATCCATGGGAACTTCTTAGTCAACTGAAACCCCCTGCTTGAACCTCTGCTGACTATGGTAGCCTTCCCTTACCCTCAGTTTTGCTTTCGGCAGTTTCAGTGATCAACCATGATCTGAAAATATTAAATGGAAAATTCCAGAAATAAATAATTTATATGTTTTAAATGTTGCACCATTCTGAGTAGCCTGGTGAAACAAAGATTCTGTATCTCATCAAAATAATTTACTATGCTTTGCATTGTCTGTATCATATCTTTTCAAGAAAACTTAAGTATTGTTTCATAGTGATCTGTGATCTCACTTAATCAAGTGTTCAAAGCTTTTGACATTTTGATAGTTTTCCAAGATCAAATTCTAAATAAAATCTTAATCTTAGACTGACCTTGAGATTTCCCACAGGGACCCTGAAAAATTTCAGAGAATCTGTTTTTCACCTTGTAAAAATATTTAGTTTGTTTGATATGTTAAATTACTTGGGAAGCATCCTTGAGTAAGAAGTGATACTAACATTTCCTGGTTACGTTTGTGTGAGTAAGTAATAATAAAATATGTTAGAAATTGTGTGAATTTCACAGAAATTTGTGAGTACCCTCATGGTACATAATAAATCCTGGTATAATGCTATTAGTTACAAGTTCAGCTATTATTTAAATGTTGTGCACCACAGGAATAACCAAATTCCCTTGACAGTTGCATCATTTTTGTAATCAATTCTCATCTTTAACCACAGACATTTTAAGTCTTTTATCATCCACTGACAGTTTTTTGAATTCTGATTCTTTCTGAAAGCTCCTGCCATCAGCTTACAGGCATGAGTGTTTTATTTTCAACAAAACATGATTGTCTCAGAGACCCAAATGATTGACTCAGGACTATCCCAGGTACTATGGAGTACAGGCTTCTGATGACATTGCTTAGATAACTTTACACAATATCACTGGAATGAGTGTGGATTTCCAGAACTAGTGGAGCAGCCATTGGTTCATTGCTAATCCAAGATAAAGCAAAAGAAGAATCAAGTACATGGCACTAAATGAACTAATAAAGAATGATAATAATTTTTATGGTTTTTTTTGGGAACATTTCTGATTTTTTAATGTTTTATTTAAGGACCCCCTTTTCTCTTTTCTTAAGCTAGAACTCGTAACAGTTTAGTAGATTATACTTTTCTTTTTTTTTTTTTTCTAGTTGCGTTCTCTCTGTTACTCAGGGCTGGAGTGCAGCAGCACAATCACCACAGTCTTGACATCCTGGGCTCAGGGGATCCTTCCACCTCTGCCTTCTGAGTAGCTGGGACTACAAGTGCATGCCATCATGCTCAACTAATTCTTTTTATTTTTTGTAGAGATGAGGTCTCGTTATGTTGCCCAGACTGATCTCCAACTCTTGGGCTCAAGAAATCCTCCTGCCTTGTCCTCCCAAATTGCTGGGATTACAGGCATGAGACACCACACCCGGCCAAGATTATGCTTTTGTAAAAAGAAATGAAACGTCTTTTCTTCTGATCCCCCAGAATTCAGAAACTCTTGAGTAATTGGATTTTTATAGCAATACAATTATTTACATACATTCAATAAGAATCTATCCTCCTTGTAACATCACATATTTGGAAAAATCTGTTTATAACCAAGGCTTTGACTGGAATGTCATATTTGAGAATGTTGCATCGAATCAGGTATGTCCAGTTTTTTTTTTTTTTTAGCTTAAAAAATATAGTTTATTTAAAAGTAAATTAGAGAAAGAGAAGGGAGAGAGAAGATTCACCTCCCCAAGATGGAGGAGGGGCCCAAAACCAGGAATCATGGTAACAGCCATAGCTCAAAGAGCACATGATCATACCAGAGTCTAGCAAGGCATTGAGTTCTTTTAACCATTCCCCTTGATGGGGGAAGATTATTAAAGTGATTGGGTGGTGGCCAGACAGTTTCAAGGCATGAAGATTGACTTTATGGAACCAGTGCTTACAAATCCTTTTTGTAATCTGGCCCTGTACCTGCTTATAGGTTTCTCAGCCTTACAAATGAGTAAGGAAGGTCACTTCCGGGCAGGTCCAGTAAACTTAGGCTATTTTAGGAACTTCAAGAAGAGAGTAATTCGCCCAAATTTGTATTTATTATAGGAAAAATCTGATAGTGGCTTAGTTTCTAAGCCTCAAGAGGTTTTTAAAAGTCTAATCTCAGATTCCTGATGGAAAATTCTAGCTAAAACTAAAAAAGACCATTCTTGCTGCAGTTATGTAAATAATCAGGTGAAATCTAAGGAGACCAGACTTGTTTTGTAAATAAGAATTAAAAAGGGGCCAGGCTCGATGGCTCAGCCTGTAATCCCACGCTTTGGGAGGCCGAGGTGAGTGGATTGCCTGAGCCCGTGGGTTCGAGACCCGCCTGGGCAACTTGGTGAGACCTCATCTCTACAATAAATCAAAAAATTAGCTGGGCGTGGTAGTGCGGGCCTGTAGTTCCAGCTACTTGGAAGGCTGAGGCAGAAGGATTGCCGGAGCCCAGCAGGTCGAGGCTGCAGTGGCCAGGAGCGGCCACTGCACTCCAGTCTGGGCGACAGAGTGAGACTCCAACTCAAAAAAAAAAAAAACAAAAAGAGGTAATTGGAGAGAGAAAACTTATGTTTCAGTGGAAAACTCTTAGTTCACCCTGTGGGTTATTAATTTCTAGTCTTATTCATTTTCTTCGAGGCTTTTGTTATCTACCTGTAAACTGGACTGGATCCTGCCATCTTATACATTTTGTCAATTCTTGTAGTTTCCTCCAGTAGCTGGCTACACTTCTCCAAACTAACACTTCCAGTTTTTTTCCTCCAACTTTCTAATTTGGCATCACTGAGAACTAAAACTACTCTTTTCCCAAAGCCCAAGAAGCTGAAGCTGGATAACCTGGTATACACTCTGAAGATATCACCTCACCTGTTCGTGGGTGGGCGACTTCATGAGTCTCTCTCTTTCCTTGAGCTAGAGGAGCAACTGATAATGACTATCTTTTTAACCAAGCTTTAGTTAGGTTTCTTTCTCTAGGCCTTTTTCTAGTCTAGGCCTCATTCTTGCCACATCTGCACTGTGGTTAAAAGAGAATCCCTGACCTTGCTACCAATCTCGTAATATTTGATCAAATTCCTCGCCCCGCACCAGGCAGTATGCGATCATTCTGACCTGCCTTCAGCAAGATTTCTAAGTCTGTATAGCCAGAATGTTCCCCTATACCTGATGTTTCCTCTTAGTAATTTTCTGTCCACTGACCTCCATCTTGCTTCTTGGTTACAGATTCCGACTTTTTCTTGCTCTATTTGAAATTATACCCAGTTCCATACTGAAGTCTTGTTTCCCCTATTGCAATAGTTTCTGAATAAAATCTGTTTTCACTGCTTTGTCGACTGTCCAGTTCTGGTTTTCTTTGAATATCAGTAGTATACAACCTGGAAGAATAATTACTTTCATATGTTTATACTAACATATTTCAACTTGCAGTTGTATAAAGCCAGTGATGTACACAATTTGAATTGGTGCTTTGTGTATATATAGAATGTATATATACAAGAGGGAGAAGCTCTTGGCAACTTTTGTCCTGTTTTTTACTGCAAACCTAGATATGGAAAAAGATATATTGAGATCAGTGCTGATGGAACACAGTTGTGTGAAAAGGAAGGCAGTGCCTTGCCATGCAACTAAAAGAGGTGGCCTCTAAGTGGTCATGTACATTGTTGTATTCACCGGGAACAGTGGGTGGCCAAAAAGATGCCATTAGGATTTGTTGAAGGAAATCCTGCTAATTATTAGTATTGTTGAATTATAGCCATTAGGTACATATATGACTTTTGGCATACCATGTGAGGAATTGGGCTCTAAGTATAATCTATTTAGGAAAAAAGATACTCGTGTTACTTTTTAAAATGAAATAGAGATAAAAACATTTCTTCATGTTGATAATTCTAGTCAAGACCATTTTGAGCCACTTGAGTGACGTGCAGGAGTATACTTTATTCAATATGTTGAATTACCTGAACTTCCTTAAGGCTCAAAGTATCTGATTTTTTAAATTTGCAAATGAGAGATTTGGATTTCTCTTTTAAGAAACTGGACTGTGGTGTAGATGGTTTAAACTTTGATGCTTTCTCATACCTTTCTTTAATCATTTCTTTATTTTTAGAGAAAAAATATGATTTTTTTGTCACATGTTTAAAGGTCATATCACTACCAGTATAGTATTACATAATGCTTTATGAGAAAAAGAGGAAATATGTGTTAGAACTAAAAGCAGCTAGATAATTGATTACAAATCTATTTACTCTGTCTTCCAAATTACAATAATTGACCTTTCTGCTTTCTTGTGGTATGTTTGCAATTTAATGCCTGATGAAGTTCTGAAGTTCATATTCAGTGAGGATTCTTTTTAATTTCTAGGTTCACAATAGTCTAAATATCCAGAATTGTCCGCCAAAGCAACCAAATATTGATTGTCATCCAGCATTATTTACCTGGGAATCAGGACTTTCCAATTTGGTTAAAGTATTAAGAATAGAAACTGTCTGGATGTGGAACTCAAGGACTTGTAGCCCAAAGTGTTTGTCATTGGGCCAGGTGTTGACAGGTTGAAAACAGCGCAAACAAAATACAGTCTCTTTCACTGATAGAGAATTATAATAATGAGTATATTGATATTTTATTCAAAATGATATATTTAAAAATATCTATTGTGGTTCATGGATGCTGAATATGCATGCTGAAGTAATATTTGTCACCTATGTAACAAAAAGGTAGTGTTTATGATAGTTCACTGTGGGGAAACATTAAGTGTAATGAGCTTATGTCAACTGTGAAGGAGCTAGTAGTTGATAGAGCTGAGGTGTGGAAAGAATAAATAACTTACCCAAACTTACCCAGTTGTTTGGCAGAACTAGGATTTGAACAGAGTCAGTCTTGTAGTTAAGTCTGCTCTTATCCACTATCTGACAAAGAAAAAGAGTGGTCAACTCTACTATAAGTGTTTTATATTTTGAGGTCCCCTAAAGTCTCTCTTTACTCCTTTCACATACAGTTTTCCTATGTTATTCTTCTTATTATTATTACTACCACCTGTAAGTATTTTGATTATAAATTTTTTAAAAAAGCAGGATTTTTTGAGAGGACAGAAAAGCTCCCAAAGCAGGAGGAGACCTGAGAGGGTTGCACTTGATTAGTAGAATCTTTTAAGGAAACAAGTGGTGGCTGAGAAGGGGATGCTTTATAGGCAGAGTGGAAGGATTACTTTTATGGCTACAGAGTTTTTCTTAGTCTTGGGCAATTTATTTTTTATTTTTTTATTTTTTGTCTGCTGAGGTCCAAAGACAATTTAGGTAACTTACAGTCTTTTACCTGTATTACCCCTAGGACCTCAAAATTGCATATTCATCTGAGAATGTCTTAGTGAATGGATAGCTTTATCTTCCTTCATGAAAGATTTGCACAGACCATAAATACTTTTAAAAGTATGAGTTTATAAATCAGTTTTCCTAGAAGTATATTAAAAAGCTTTTATGCATTGTAATTCAGTGTATTTTAAAACATTTATTTTATATAGCTTTGTTTAATAGGTTTAATTTGTCTTAACCTTACTATTTGTTAAAAATAAATTAAAATTCAAATGTATAGTTTTGCTCTAAAACATTAAAAAATATCTCAGGTTTTTGAACTGGTTTTTGGCTTGTTTCAAATATACTGGCTTCCTGCCAGTTGTAAGCGGGGTAGAGCTATTTTTCTTTTAAATCTAGCAGCGCCCTCTAGAGTGAAAGATTAAATACAACTTGATAAGAAAGGAACAGTTTCACAAATTCAAATATTTTTCTTGAAATGTCCCTTCCTTTGGGACTGCTTGTTACATAGAAATAGCATTGTGCTGAACCTAAATGTTTTTGTGCTCAAGCAAATATTTTTTCAAGAATGCCTTTTAGGTAACTGGAACAAAAGATAAATAAGTTTCTCCACTGTGACAATTTACTTTTTCACCTTTTTATTAGCTCCTTGTGTATGTAATGGTACATCATTTTATTTCAGGATATTTTTATAATAAAATTACTAATAAATGTTGAATTTTTTTGCTGATCAGTATAACATGCCCACATTTATTGAATGTCCTCTAGGTATGTGATAGTGCATTTGTGTTGAGGAATACAAAATGAATAGAGAATAAAGCACACCCCTGGGACTTATATTCTTATTTCCACTGTCTTTTGTGGTAGATCATGGTACATATTGGCTCTAGCTGTCTTGACTGAAAAAGTTGTCCTGATTACATTAATTAGGAATATTACTATTAATTTATATCCATTTTTATTACAGAAGAAAATGCTCAGGAAATATCACAGGTGAAGAAAAGTTTGAGTGAAAAAGTTTCTCTCTATAGAGGTGACATCACATTGCTAGAGGTAGATGCTATAGTCAATGCGGGTGAGTAGTTGCCTTTTCTGTGATATATTTGTGATATGAGAGCAATTTAATAATATTTTTTCATAAACAAGAATGTAAGTATTTTAGAAAAAACATGCTTTCTGTTATACAAATATCTTATGTATTTCCCTTCTTGATTAAAAACATTGAGGATTTATTTTATGTCTGTGCCGTGATTAATGCACTATCTGTAGCGCCCTCTAGAGTGAAAGGCACTAAATTGAGATTAGGGTCCTGGACCACTGGAGAAGTGAGATTGTTGCAGGAAGTTCCTGAGAAAGAACTTTAGCAGTTGTATTATTGTTACTTTAATGCTTGAGATAATAATTAGCCCACATAAATACAAGTTCATCAGGCTTTTTCTTTCTTTTGAGTAGGAAGTAAAGAGATGATTGAACTATACCAGACAAAAGTAAAACATAAAGAGATTATTTCAGTGATTTAAAAATCTCAGTTGTTTGGTTTTAGGTTTTCTTTTATATTTTGAAATGCTTGATTGTAACAGGCCCGTTTTAATTATTTTAATAATTAATTGTCTAATTAATTTTCTTTTTGAAAATTGGGAAGATATGAGAACAGATGTTATATTTTGTGTGGCTATATATCAATATTGACATACTAGTTGTGATTCTATGAAAAATAAGGTAAGTAAGAGGATATTCAATGGTTTTAATTTGTGCTTTGTGAACTTGGGCTCTTTGCAGGTTGAAAGGGTCAAATAAAAAACTATCTGGACTTAGGTAAGAAAGGCTTTATCCACAGGGAGGAGGATGACTGCAGTAGGGAGAGGAGGAATATTGCTAGGGAGAACTGCTTCGACCATGAGGTCTCTGAGTCTCAAGGGTCAAGCATAAAAGGGCTTTTCTTTCATAGGGAGGGGAACACAAGGCTAGGAATAAAATGGGGGAATGAAATGAGGGGTGGCATGATGAGACAGTTGATCAGGGAATGTTTTTCCCTAAGGTCAGCTGATTCTGGGGATGCTCTATTAAGGAGGGTTGTCCACCTTCCATTACTCAAGAGTAGGCCAAAGTTCAGGAGTTTGGGGGAGGAAGAAAAGTCTGACTAAAGTTTTGTCAAGACCAGTTCATGAGCATTGATCAACCAGAATGGAAAATGGGGACAAATAGTTCAGCTAATCATGTATGAGAACGAGAATGGGAATTTGGTGGGTCTATGTCTGACCTGGCTGGAGCTTACATGGTGATCATCTGTGAATTTTATCTAAGTCATGTTGGGAAAAGTGGTTATTTGCAGTAAGACATTTTCTGGAACATAACAGGGTAGGGTAATTTCTGGATTGTGGCTGTTTTCCAGAAGTACAGAGTTCAGATGAAGTGTAATGTTTTCTTGTTTGCCTCTGGTGATGAGTAAATTCACACAGGATTGTACGAAAATGCCTTGGTAGGTGAACAGAAGGGTCTTATAGAGAACTGGAACACTGTTCTAAGATATAGTACAATTCTGGTGGCTTAGCAGGAAGTCTGGAAGCATAGTCAGCTGTTGTTCCCTCAGAACTGGGTATTGGTTGCTTTGTTTTATAACTGCTTTGCCATAATCAGGGCTCAGTTTTTCTCTTCTAATTCTACTCTATTTTCTTCATCCTCTGCTGCTACTGCTACCTCTTCTTGAGAGAGGAGTCTGGGTCATTTAATCTCCACCAAATATGACTTACACCTTTTGGATGAAATTCTATCCCAAAGATGATGCTAGATATAAGGGAGACTGTTCATTTGTGATCCTGGATATCAAGATGCTTTCCTCTGCCCTGTTGGGCCTCTGGGGAAGACAGGCCCTTGGAAAGGGTCTCGTGAAATCCTTCCCAGTACAGAGTTTTAACCAGATATCAGTGTAGCTAGTAGTTGTCAATGACTTATTATATCGTAAATTCTAGAAACAATGAGTTTTTATTTTTAAAAATTTAAAAGGTCCTAGATGAGTACATTATATATGTATTATATGTATCACACTGGTTTTTAAAGTTATTTATCTGATAAAACAGTAAAAATACTTTTGGGATAATTCTTATTGAGAGAAAGTAAAATGGTACTAAATAGAAAAACATCATTAATTGTTCCATCTCTATTTTGATTCTTTTATATTATTATCCTACCCTTGCCTATATGTGTAATTTTTCATACCATGTAATGTACAAGGGTATGATTAATTGGTATGAAGACAGGCAGCAACTTTTACTCACTTCCAAAAACCATTTGGTCCTTTTAGCTCACTTCTTTGACTATGATGATTATATTTTGGACATGTTTTGCATCTCACAAGGACAGCCTCATCAGTAAGTTCCTGGGTAGATGGAAAAGAGATGCCAAATGACTATGCAATGTAATGGCTCTATTTACAGCTTTCTGCTTGCAGTTTGTTTGCCTGGTGTGGAAGAATCAGAACAGCTGTTAACCTTCCAGGTGAACAAGGTAACATGGCAGGAGATGACAGAGCTGCCTCTAGTTAGAGAGAAGTAAGAGGGAGTGCCCCCAGTCACAATGCCAAAGCAGCCCGGTCATCACTCTTTATTAGGCTTCTAAAATTCTCTTTCCATGACCACATTAGTATATTGGAATACCTGGTCTTTTTATTTTTATTATTTTTTAAATTTTAAACGTGGGATTTTTAAACAAGTCAGGATTGGGTACATAAGTAGTCTACATACAGGTGAAGTTTGGGTCTCCCATTGGACCTCACTTTGCCTGGATTGGGATCATGCATCCTTATTGATGTTGTGTTCCCCCTGTCCCTGGGCGGTGTCCTGCTACTGCCAATCCCTTTCTTGTTGTGTTAAGATAGATAACATATGGTACTCAGTTCTTTGTTTCTGTGGTAGATCACTAAGTATGAATACCTGGTCTTAGTTGAATTAAATGATTTTATTTTTGTTTGCTTTTTGTTTTTGAATTGAGGTCTCACTTTGTTGCCAGGCTAGAGGGCAGTGGCATGATCATGGCTCACCACAGCCTCAACCTCCTGGGCTCAGGTGATCCTTTCACCTCAGCCTCCTGAGTAGCTGGGACCATAGGCACATGATACCACACCCAGCTAATTTTTTGGCTTTTTGTAGAGACAACGTCTCACTATGTTGCCTAGGCTGATCTCAAACTCCTGAGCTTAAGCAATTCTCCCATGTTGGCCTCCCAATGTGCTGGGATTATAGGCATGAGACACTGTGCCCTGCCTGATATTTTTTTTTTTTTTTTTGGAGTTGGAGTCTCACTCTGTCACCCAGACTGGAGTGCAGTGGCCGCTCCTGGCCACCGCAGCCTCGACCTGCCGGGCTCCGGCAATCCTTCCGCCTCAGCCTTCCGAGTAGCTGGGATCACAGGCATGCGCTACCACACCCGGCTGATTTTTTGATTTATTGTAGAGATGAGGTCTCGCCGAGTTGCCCAGGCGAGTCTCAAACCCGCGGGCTCAGGCAATCCAGTCACCTCAGCCTCCCAAGGCGCGGGATCACAGGCTGAGCCACCGAGCCTGGTTTTGCCTGATATTTTACATGTCTTCCTAATGAAGTACTTTTTTGAACTGTCTTAAATTTCTATAAATGTGACCCAGGATGAACTTCTATATATTATATTCTTCTTGTTAGGAAATTATGCATGTTTGGTATGTTTTAATAAAACAGAATTTGTAGGCATTATAGTACACGTGGCAGCAGCACAAGTTTGGAGTAAGCAGACGTAGGTTCAAATTCAGGTTATCATACCCAGGGTCATTTTTAATCTAAACTTCGTATTTTGAAGTAATCATAGCAAATGCAAAAATAATGCAGAGTATTATGAACTCTCTACCTAAATCTGTATAACTGTCCCCTAATGGTGACATCATGTATAGCTATAGTACAGTATGTAAGCCAAAAAATTTATATTGGTATATTACTGTTACTAGTAATTATTACTGTTATCTAGACTACAGACTTTACTTAGGTTTCAAAATTTTTTAGCCTGCATTCTTGTGACTGTGTGTATGTGTGTGTGTAGTTCTATGTAGTTTTCTTCTGTATAGATTCATGTGACCACCACCACAATCCAGATCAAGAACAGTTTCATTATCATGAAAGAACTCCCTCATACCGCTACCTTTGTATTTGCATCCATCTATCTGCCTCCCTCCCTGTTTTTCATTTTAAGAATGTTATGTAATTCTGCAATGAATGTGGGAGTGCAGATATCCCTTTGACAGATTGGTTTCAGTGCCTTTGGCTATATACCCAGACGTGAGATCAATAGATCATATGACAGTTCTATTTTTAGTTTTTTTTTTTTTTAGGAAACTCCCTGTCATTTTCCATAATAGCTGTACCAATTTACATTCCTAGCAATGTGTGAGAATTTCCGTTTTTATGCATCCTCACCAATCCTTTGCCCGTTAAAAATCGGATTATTTGTTTTATTATTATTGAGTTGTTTGAGTTCCTTATACATTTGGACCTTTTGTCACATGTATGGTTTGCAAATATTTCCTTCTATTTTGTGGGTTGTTGCTTCACTTTGTTAATTGTTTCCTTTGTTGTGTAGTTTTTAAGATTGAAGTCATTCCGTTTGTCTCCTTAGCTTTTGTTGCCACAAAAGTTGAACTCATGAAGTAGAGAGTAGAATGATGTTACCAGAAGTAAGAGGGGGCCAGTAGGGAGGCAACTGGGAGTTGTTGATCAAAATTTACAAAGTTTCAGGCTGGGTGCGGTGACTCAGCCTGTAGTCCCAGCACTTTGGGAGGCCAAGGCGAGAGGATTGCCAGAGCCCACAGGTTTGAGACCTGCCTGGGCAACTTGGTGAGACCTCATCTCTACAATAAATTATAAAAACTAGCCGGGCGTGGTGGCATGTGTCTGTAGTTCCAGCTACTTGGCAGGCTGAGGCGGAAGGATCGCCTAAGTCCAGCAGGTGGAGGCTGCAGTGGCCATGAGCATGCCACTGCACTCCACCCTGGGTGACAAGAGTGAGACTCCAACTCAAAAAAAAAAAAAAATTTACGAAGTTTCAGATAGGTGGAATAGGTTTTGAGATCTATTGCATAGCAGGGTGGCTATAATCAATAATAATGTATTATATATTTCAAAATAACTGAGAAAATAAATTTAAAATGTCTCACTATAAAAAGATAGGTGAAGTAATAGGTATGTTAATTAGCCTGATTTAATTATTCACATTGTATACATATATTAAAATGTCACATTGTATCCCATAAATGATATAGTTATGATTTGTTAATCAAAATAATATTAAGTGGAGGCGGGGAAAATAGTGGCTGAGCCAGTCAGACTATGCAAGTCCCTGTGTGAGTGAATGAGTGTATGGAAAATTTTGAGTATGTGCTGGTGAGCCAGTGGGCATGTGAGCAACTGACTGAGTGAGGACTAGGGAGCTAGTGGCCAGGACTCTCCGGGTGCAGCAGCTGGTGCCACAGCGCCTGGGCTTGGACTCTAGCGATTCCCAGGCCACAGAAGCTGAGCACCATTTTCTCTTTCTTTTTTATTTTTAAATCAACAGACCCTCCCTAGCAAGAAAACGCTGGGAGAGGCTGTCTAAGTGGGGCTCATGAGCGGGTGGCCAGTCCCCTTATGCAACAGCAGGTGCTGCAGCTTCTCAGGTTTTGCCTCATCACTTCAGCACCTGGCAGGGTGCTGGAGGGGGCTGTGGGTGGAGTCCAGAGGCAAGTTCCCATGGAAGAGGACAAGAGAGGCACCCCACCAACATTTTGAACGCGGGGCAGGAAAGTGCTCTGACTTGATCACCACGGACCAACAGAACTGATCTCTGTGACTGGCGGATCAATTACTCAGGGCTTGATCATGGCCCAAAGGGAATATACTGAAAGCACAAACTTCAGAGGGACCTGATGGGTGCTGAGTTCCAGGCACCCCACCCCCTACCCTGATCCAGCTGTGGGACAAAGGATGTAGCCAGAAAAGGTGGAGGAAGAACTCCAAAGAGATCAGTGATGAATCTGGGTCTGACCCAAACCTTCTCCTTTCCAGCAATCCTCTGAACATCAGTCCCACACAGCTGGGCCACGACTGAGAGGGACAAACCCAGGTGGAGCCTGTACGTCAGTCGCAACAGGAGAGCTCCATTCCAGGATAGGCCTGGCTGTGGCACCCCAGTGAGAGTACATACCTGGGGAAGAGACAGTCCCGTTCCTCCCCACCAGAGATCTCTGTGACCATATGAGAGTGGGAGGGGAGGACTGCAGATCCACCCACCTCCACTGCCCCTCCTCCTCCCCTGCTTCGTTCCCTGAGGAGAGAGTGAAAGAGGTGGCTCTGCAGGAGAGACCTGATTAGAGGAACAATTACAGAGCCTGCCACAAGAGGGCAGGTTCTTTTGTTTGTTTTTGTTTTTTAAATTTTCAGTTATTTTTTAATTAAAATTTTTTTTGACTCTTTGCTTGTTAGTTCATCTGTTTTTAAAATATTTTTCCTTTGTGCATGAATGTGTATGTGAGGGTTTGATCTGCATTTCCCCCCCAAAATTTTTTTTATTTTTCTTTTCTTTTTCTGTTTCTTCTTTTGTCGTTTTCTGTTTTTGTGTATATGTGAATGATTGAGTGTTCATCTTTCGATTTTGCTGTAGTTGTTGGTTTTTGTTCTTTTGTTCCTCTGGGACTTTTTTATATTCTTTTTTATAGTTTAAGGGGAATGTCAATAGACGTGTGAGGGTTTGACCTGAATCCCCCTTTTTTTTCCCTTCAGTCTTTCTGTTTTTCTTCTCTATTCACTTTGTGCTAGGCGTCTGTGTGTGTTTAGTTTTCCTGGGTGTCTTTTTGTTGCTGAATGTTTTGTTTCACTTTGTTGTTATTCCAGTTTGTTTTGGAGTGTGTGTGTATGTGTTCAATTTCTTTTGCATTGGTTTCTGCTTTGCATCATCATATAGAGTGGTAGTGGGGAGTGGTCTCAGGGAACACATACCACAATAAGTGAACATTTTAATTTGCAAGTGGTATCTGATTCCTAGCGCCCCATCCCCCACTTTATTTGAATTTCGAAAATGACAAGAGACAGCAAAGCTTCCCATCCACCATCCTTTTTCAAAATAGAACAAATCCAGAGCCCAGATCAGGGAAGAATAGAGGACTGAGCAAGCATCGAAGGGAAAGCCTCTCCCACTGACACCGAATAACAGAACTAAAGAGAAAAACAAGAGATCTGTCACAAATGAGGAAAAGTCAAAGGAAGACCTCAGGCAATTTCAAGTGTAACAAAGACAAAACTCCAGAAAAATCAGATCTTGGTGCCCAAACAATGGAATTCACCAAAGACTATCCCCAGAATACGACAGGGACTAGGGAATGACTGGAAAGAGTGAATAGGATTCAAGAAAGAGAAGATGCAATACTAAAAGAACTTGTAATAGAGATTTTGGCAATAAAAAATTTCATCTGGGAAATAAATAACAAGATGACAGGCATGGAAAGCAGAATTAATCTATCTGAAGAAAGAATCTCAGAACTTGAAGACGAGAACATGGAATTAACCCGATCTGTAAAAAACATAGAGAGAAGACTCAGAAAAAAAGAACAAAGCCTACAAGAGATGTGCGATTATATCAAGAGGCTGAACCTATGCCTGATTGGTATCCAAGAAGAAGAAAGGGAAATGGAGAACAACTTGGAGCAAGTATTCCGGGAAGTAATCCAAGAAAACTTTCC
This sequence comes from Tarsius wallacei, assembly GCA_963574415.1. Lineage (NCBI taxonomy): Eukaryota > Metazoa > Chordata > Mammalia > Primates > Tarsiidae > Tarsius > Tarsius wallacei. The sequence continues at coordinate 40,126 of CAUYQG010174489.1, forward strand.
CCCCTCACCAGCGATGTGGCCAGCCAACCACAAGAGATATAGAGAACCCCAACAAGACATCAGAAGAGAAGACTAACCCCTAGATACATAGTAATTTGCCTACACAAAGTAGCGACGAAAGAAAAAATCCTAAAGGCAGCAAGAGAGAAAAGTCAGACTACCTACCGGGGCAAACCAATCAGAATAGCAGCAGATCTATCAGCAGAAATACTACAAGCAAGAAGGGATTGGAGCTCTATATTCCAAGTTCTCAAAGATAAACAATTTAAGCCAAGAATTTTTAATCCAGCCAAGCTCAGCTTCATCAGTGATGGAGAATTAAATCCTTAAGAGATTATGCAGCTTCCAGACCAGCTCTATAGCAGACACTTAAAAAGGTATTAAGTACAGAAGAAAGAAGAAAAAGATTGACCACACACTTCCCAAGAGAACAGCAGAGCACAGAATCAGCAGAGAATACAGTGCAACAAGAAACTTGAAAACACACACATACATTAACCCCAAAGCCAAAAGAA
>CAUYQG010174490.1:0-10432 GCA_963574415.1 Tarsius wallacei
GATATTAAAGCTATTGATTATTAGAAACATTATGACATCAGGGAAAGATTGCTTTTGAGGAAGAAGAAATCAGAGGCAAAATGTTTCCCTTTGATAAGTTAATTATACCTGGTAAGTTTAAGATATTTCTCCAAGATGACATTTATTATTTATTTATTTATTTATTTATTTATTTATTTACGTTGAGTCGGAATCTCACTGCTGCCCAGGCTGGAGTACAGTGACACGCTCACGGCCACTGCAGCCTCAACCTGCTGGGCTCAGGCGAGCCTTCCAAATCAGCCTTCTCTGTAGCCGGAACCACAGGCACGCACCACCATGCCCGGCTAATTTTTTGATTTATTGTAGATGAGGTCTGGCCAAGTTGCCCAGGCTGCTCTCGAACCCCTAGACTCAGGCGATCCTCTCACCTCTGCATCCCAAAGTGTTGGGATTACAGGTGTGAGCCACCGCTCTGGCTCAAGATCACATTTAAAGGAATGCTGTTCGGATATCTCTTTTTGAGTTTAGTAAAGTAGGCTTTTCTTTTTTTAGGAAAAAGCAAAAGATACACTCATGCACAAACTTGCAAACGAGAGAATACACTGGGAGTCAACACCAAGGATATGCAAGTTCTGAAATGAATAGACATCCCTGGGAGAACTCCGTTTCCACTGCCCTCTCCTGCGACAAAGCAAAGGGTAGCGGATCTGTGGAGGCCAGGCCCAGGGTCACCACAGCTCCTTACCCTAGAGAGAGAGGCTGGGGTTGTTGCTAGCCGTGCCAGCCTCTCTTCCAGAAGACCCTTGGAGCCTGGGTTGAGATTTTCAGTTCACGGCTGTCTCCAGGAACTTGTAGTCCGTGGCATATTTACACAGAGGTTTCCCACAGTACTTCCTGCAAGGAGAGCATAGACAACTTGTCCCACACAGCAAGATCTACTTAGCACTGAGCAGGCCTTTCTTGGGACCTTCCTGTGAACTTTACAGAGTGTTGTTTCTCATCAGTTTGCGTGGGATGTCTCATAGGAAGCCATTCTGGGTCTTACGGTGAACACAGAACAGCTATTTTCAGCAACTCCGTGCAAGGCTGTAACGAAAAAGGGCTGCTGACTCAGTGATATCAAGTCCCAGGGAGTCAGTTCACGGCCGCTATCACTTCCTCCCTTGGTCCAGGCGCAGCTTGCAGAGAAGCTTCTGGAAACACTAAGACCACCAGATCGTAGTCATCCTCGAGGGTGAATCTTTTTTTTTTTTTGAACCAGAGTGTCACTCTGTCACCCAGGCTGGAGTGCAGTGGCATGCTGCTCCTGGCCACCACAGTCTCGACCTGCTGGGCTCAGGCGATCCTTCTGCCTCAGCCTTCCAAGTAGCTGGGACTGCAGGCGTGTGCCACCACGCCCAGCTATTTTTTGATTTATTGTAGAGATGAGGTCTCACCAAGTTGCCTAGGCTGGTCTCGAACCCGTGGGCTCAGGCAATCCTCTCGTCTCAGCCTCCTGGGATTATAGGCATGAGCCACTGTGTTGCCCTCCCTTTGTTATGTGACGCAAACATGTTGAAGACCTCATCTATCTGGAATGTTTAGTCTGTTGTTAGTATATTACCCTGTTCCCAGAAATTGTCTTTATTGTCTATCTTCCTGAAAGAAATGAGGGTGCTGTCTTATATGTACCTGTGGGATTTTAGCTGATGCAAGGAATTGAGTGACAACATGGAAAGATCCATGCCATTGGAAGAATGCATCACTTATATTTCCTGAGAGAAGGGGGCATCTCGTGGGGGAGGTTGGGAGGCAGAAGCAGGAGCGAGGGGAAGGTCTAGGTCAAAGCCTTTACTGGGTTTCTGTGGGAAAGGCAAGGCAGGCCAGAGTAAACGGCTTAGCACTGGCTAGTTTGAGCTATAGGAGTGGTCCCCTAGGGCCTGGTTGTGGGATGATTTAAGGCAAGGGTGACACTGGCTTGGTGTGTGAGATTTCGAGAATGGTGACTTGTGCAGGAGAGTTGTCCTCCCGGGTAAGCTGTGTACTGTTTTCAGGTACAGCCTAGTTCTGGGAGGGACAATCTCTCCCAGGTCTGTAAGGATCCTTCAAGATGTCAAAGCATCATAAGACACAGGGATACAGATATCCAGGTATCCATGCTTGACTCGAGTGATGGAAACTTCTCATTCCCGGTGGTAATTCTCTTGCATTGATCAACCGTTGTATTCTACCACTGGTGTTAGTCTATGCCAGTCTGGTTCTTTCCAGATCTTCTAGTCGAAGGAGACAAGTTCAAAGTTGTACCTACCTGATGAATTTGAAAAAATCTGTTACAGCGTAGATTTTCACATGACTGGATAGCCACATATAGTAACCTCCTGACCAAGTACAATCTTACCAAGCAGAAATCTGTTACTAGCTATCCACTTAGCTTGTAAGCTGGGACAGTAGATGTTCTGAAAAATTATTCCAAGATGCTTCAAAATCCTGAAGTTCTTGCTGAATTGTAATGAGAATGAAGGGACATTTAAAAAAAATCATCTAGTGGGAAATATATTTTATCCTATTAAAATTGTTTGAAAATTAGAAAGCCAAGGATGTTACTCATTATTTGCAATGTTTGGTTAACTGAATCTTCCATCTCCCAATCGCTCTGGGGAAAGAAATAATATATTTAGAAATTCTTAGATTATTAACAGAATTGATGTGTTTTCTCGCAAATAAGCATCGAGTTAAGGATAACATTTTTTAAAGAAATTAATAAGTCTTCATTTAGATGTCTGATGCCACAGGGCTTAAATGGATTCAATTTCCTGTAAATTTACTGACATAATTTTGACTTCAGGACTATACCAGCATTTGCGTGTTCAGATGTCTCCCTTCCTCTCCAAAATGTAGATGTTTATGAAAATAAAATCTTACAATCTTACCAAGCAGAAATCTGTTGCTTGATATCCACAGTTAGCCCACACCAGGACAGTCAGTGTTCTGAAAAATTATCCTGAGATGCTTCAAAATCCTTAAGTTCTTGCTAAATCATAAAAAGAATGAATGGACATTTTTAAAAAATCATCTAGTGGGAAGTAGATTCTATCATACTAAAATTCTTTGAAAATTAGAAAGTTAGAAAATTAGAAAGATGAACAAAACAGGTTGAAATAGTGGTAGTTGGCGGGCGTGATGGCTCACTCCTGTAATCCTAGCACTTTGGGAGGCCAAGGTAGGAGAATTGCTTGAGCCCAGGAGTTCAAGACCAGCCCAGGCAACATAGCGAGATCCTTTTCTCTACAGGAAAAAGAAAGAAAGAGAGAGAGAGGGAGAGAAAGGAAGACAGGAAGGAAGGAAGGAAGGGAGAGAAAAAAAGAAAGAGAGAAAGAAAAAATTAGCCGGGTGTGGTGGTGCATGCTTGTAGTTCCAGCTACCTGGGAGGCTGAGGCAGAAGGATCACCTAAACCTAGAAGGTCAAGGCTGTGGTGAGCCGTGGCCATGCCACCACACTCCAGTCTGGGTAACAGAGTGAGATCCCAAATAAAATAATAATAACAATAATAGTGTTGGGCACGGTTGTTCACTCCTACCATCCCAGGACTGTGGGAGGCAAAGGCAAGGGGATTGCCTGAGCCCAGGGGCTTGAGACCAACCTGGGCAACTCGGCAAGTCCTCCTCTCTACAATAAGCCAAAAAAGAATTAGCCAGGTGTGGTGGCACATGCTTGTGGTTCCAGCTACTTGGAAGGCTGAGTTGGAAGGATCTCCTGAGTCCAGCAGGTTGAGGCTGTGGTGGCCGTGAGTGTGCCACTGCACTCCAGCCTGGGAGACAGAGTAAAATTCCGACAAAAAAAAACAAAAAAACAAGAGAAAAAATTAACCAGGTGTGGTGGCGTGCACCTGAGATTCCAGCTGCTCAGGAGGCTCAGGCAGAAGGATCACCTGAGCCCGGGAGATTGAGGCTGCGGTGGCTGTGAGCATGCCACTGCACTCCAGCCTGGGTGACAGAGTGAGACTTTAACGCAAAAATAATAATAATAATTATAATCATAGCAGCATAATCAGAATATTAAGAATTTATAGAATCTTATTGCACAAACCCAGTCCTCAACACACATGGCAGGCCATGTTCATACGTGTTCTGCATGCTTCATGGGCACACCCTCCTGTGGGCTCTTCCCAGTACACTTATCTTTCTCACCCACTCAAGAAAGTTCAAGTCAATGATCAAGAATGCAAGTCAATGAGAATGGCATTATTATGTGATGAACCAGTACAATTTTAGAATAAAAAATCATCCCTAAGTTCTGTCGGGCTGATAGGTAGTAAGCTATTTGTGATGTTCTTGGGTCGCTGATCCAGGCACAGTGCACGCTGGTCCTGTGGTGGAGAGCACCTGAGAACAGCAATGCTTTTGGCAAATTTCTTTCACTCTTGAATCTCTCATTCACTCAACAAACATCAGAGGTTGAAAGAAACCACAGGCCGGGCTCAGTGGCTCAGCCTGTCATCCCAGCACTTTGGGAGGCCAAGGTGAGTGGATTGCCTGAGCCCTCGTGTTCGAGACCAGCCCAGGCAACTTGGCGAGACCTCATCTCTACAATAAAATAAAAAATTAGCCAGGCATGGTAGCGTGTGCCTGTAGTTCTGGCTACTTGAAAGGCTGAGGCGGAAGGATCGTCGGAGCCCAGCAGGTCGATGCTGGGGTGGCCATGAGCGTGCCACTGCACTCCAGCCTGGATGACGGAGTGAGACTCCACCACGAAAAAAAAAAAAAAAAAGAAATCACAGGTGGGTAAAATGATCACCATCGTGAATGTGATCCATGTATCAGATCTGATAAGAGCGGACCATGTTGTCCTGGACTCACAGCCATTGTCACTGAGGAAGGAGCTGGATCCATGGAAACTGGATTCCAAGGCAAATCCCAATTTGTATGAGTTCGGCAAGCCCGCCATCAAGGCATTTTGCTCACCGTCATGGCTCTCTTTGGGAGCCTGTGATGATTGTGCTGGAAAAGAGGCGATATAAGGGTTAACCAGGAAGCCGAGGGTATCACGGACTATCAGAGATTTGCTCTTTATGACTTCTGCTGTTCTTAATAGCAGGAAGGAAGGGGGGGGGGGGCGGAGGGAGGGAGGAGGGGGAAGGGAGAGGGAGGGAAGAAAAGAAGAAACAAAGATTGCACCAAATACTGATGGGTTGGGCCTCATAGGGTGGTCTCAGGAAACAGGGCATGCATGTATTCGTCCCCCACGTGAGGCCAAGAGGCCCAAGGGACAGGCCATGTGTGGCAGCAGAGGTTCTGGCCGGCCCTGGTGTTTGGTTAGGAGTGCCAGCCTTCACCGCGCCCTGCAAGCTGGCATCACCGTGTTGTGCCAGCTTGGACCTTCTTCTCCCCAGAATTTGTGTGTGCTCTGGACGCTTCCGATGAGTTTCTGAAGGAGCGGGTGATAAACCTTCCTGAGAGCTTTGTGGCGGGGACCCACTACAGTCAGGACCTATTCCTCCGGGCTCTGAGCAACTATCGGGATATCAACACTGAAGATGAGACTGTCCTCAACTATTTTGACGAAATCGAAGTCCACCCGATCCATATTGGTATGAGAGGAATTCAAGGGTAATGTCAGCGTTGAGAGCCAGGCCCCGACGCCCATCCTGGCGTGTGTCTGCCTGGGACTGTGGGCCGGGGAATGGGGGTGTGTGACCGTGGGGGGTGTGACTGTGGGGGGTGACCGAGGGGTTAACTATGGGGGCATGTGACCATGGGACCGTGGGGGGTTGTGATGGTGGGGGAATTGTGACCATGGGAGGAGTGTGACTGTGGGGAGTAAGACCATGGGGGGGTATAGCCGTGGGAGTGTGTGACCCAGGGATAAACGTGGGGATGTATGACTGTGGGGGTGTGTGACTGTGTGTGTGGGGGGGTGTGACCTTGGGGGGTGTTTGAGCATTGGGCATAGGAAATCGCAGTATAAACAGGGCCCTCAGGTCGGGCATGGTAGTGCATGCCTATAATCCCAGCATTTTGGGAGGCGGAGGTGAGAGGATTGACTGAGCCCACGGGTTCAAGATCAGCCTGGGCAACTTGGTGAGACCTCATCTCCACAATACATCAAAAAATTACCCGGGCGTGGTGGCGCGGGCCTGTAGCTCCAGCTCCTTGGAAAGCTGAGGCGGAAGGATCACCTGAGCCCAACAGGTTGAGGCTACAGTGGCCGTGAGCAGTGTGCCACTGCACTCCAGCCTGGGCTACAGAATGAGACTCTGACTCAAAAAACAAAAACAAAAACAGGACACTCCTCCTGGGGAGTCATTTTACATAAGGATTTGGTGGGGGGGAGCTTATTATTATATAAAAATATATGGGTCTATTATGAAGTCAAATGCCACATTGGCATTTTATTTATCTATTTATCTATCTATTTGTTTATTTATTTTTGAGTTAGAGCCTCACTCTGTCGCCCAGGCAGGAGTGCAGTGGTACACTCCTGGCCACCACAGCCTCAACCTGCTGGGCTCAGGTGGTCCTTCCACCTCAGCCTTCCAAGTAGCTGGAACCACAGGCACAGGCCACCACTCACTTTTGGCTAATTTTTTTTTTTTTGGAGTCAGAGGTCTTGCCATGCTGCTCAGGCTTGTCTCAAACCCCTAAGCTCAGGCAATCCTCTTGCCTCCACCTTCCAAAGTGCTCGGATTTATTTTTTATTTTTTTAGGGTTGGACTGTCACTCTGTCTCCCAGACTGGAGTGCAGTGACATGCTCACGGCCACCACAGCCTCGACTTGCTGGGCTCCGGCGATCCTTCCGCCTCAGCCTTCCAAATAGCTGGAACTACAGGCACGCCCGGCTAATTTTTTTGATTTATTGTAGATATGAGGCCTCACCAAGTTGCCCGTGCTGGTCTCGAACCTGTGGACTCAGGCAGTCCTCTCACCTTGGCCTCCCAAAGTGCTAGGATTACAGGCGTGAGCCACTGTGCCCAGCACATTGACATACATTTTAAAAGACACTTCAAACAAATGTGTGTGCTCCTGACCGCTTTGGGCCATTCCCTCAGGTTCCTTGGGGACAGCGTTCCTTCTCCGTTGCATTGCCAGGCACTGGTGCTCTTCACAAGACCTCCTGCCTGTTAGATGGAGAAGCCTACCCCCATAGTTACCCCAAGAAGCAAATGCTCCTGACTGCATTCTTCCTTGTTGCCATTGAAGACGACTCAGAGCCCAGCACATGGCAAGCTCTCCGTAAATGTGACCTTGACTCAACTTCACTGGTATCATGACTGTTTCCAGCCCCAGATCTCAGCTCTCATAGCTGTCTGTGCTGCCTTGGGCTTGGAAAGCCCCTGGACTTCCTTTCGGGTTTCTGGATCTTGATGCTTACTCCTCCTCAGGGTTTGGTGAAAATTAACCAGCCCCTGTCTGGCCGAAGCTTCCTAGCCAGGCCCACGCTCGGGGCTCCCAGGGCTTCCCTCTACCTCAACAGCCAGATGGAACAACATTTGGTCCCTCCTGGAGTATTGGGAGGCTTAGAGCTAAGGGATAATGTCAGCAGGAGGCAGGAGACCTCTGTGGCCTCAGTTTTCTTATCTGTGAAATGGGAAAGTAGCTAGGCTTGTAGGGTTGTTTCAAACGATAGAGATGAGATATACAGATGCCTGGCATGCTGGAAGTTCCACAAGTGGTTGTTTTGTTACTACTACTAACACTAAGACATAAAGTGATGTGCTGTTTAGAAATATACAAGTAGTGGCCAGGCTCGATGGCTCAGCCTGTAATCCCACGCTTTGGGAGGCCAAGGCGAGTGGATTGCCTGAGTCTAGGGCAAAAAAAAAAAAAAAAAGAAAAGAAATATACAAGTAGCCATTTATACACCTGCAAATTCTTCTTCCCTGTTGCGTGTCCTCGGCAGTGACTGGGTTCTGCCCTCCTCTGACATGTTTCAGCACATTCGTGTTTCTTGGGTAAAAACCAAGGATTCTGCAGAGCCCAGTATGGAAGTCAGTTTATGCTATTCAGAGAGCTGAGAAATGAACACATTTCAGAAAAATCATGACTGTCATCTTTTCAGCAAAGCCCCCAAAATGATTTCCACAGAGATCAGGAGAACCGCCAGGGAGGAATGTTGAGAAACGTTAGAGGGAGGAACGAACGAGTGACCGCTGTGTGGCTGCCTCATTCCAAGACATCCCCTCTGGCCTCATGTCCACACTGGCAGCTGGGAAGGGGAGAAATAGGTCAAAAGGACGGGTGGGGGAGGGGGTCTCAAGGCCAGGAATGCAGTGCCACCTCGGAAGGCTCTGGAACGGGGCCCTCAGAGGATGCCGGGGACCCCATGCCAGGAAGGTGCCGGGACTCCACTTCTCTCTCCGTGTTTCCTCTGTCTTCTCTCTCTCAAGACCAGCGTTCTCTCCCTCCTCTTTGGTCCACGGGTGGCTTGAGGTCACCCCCAAAGCCCCAGATTGGCCCCGTCAGCCCCGCCTAGAGCTAACTTGACTCTCCATCCATTTCCACCTCCCTCGAAGGGCGACACAGTTGGGTCAGGTGCCCACCCTGGTCTAATCAGCAGTCTCCCACTCCAGGGACAGGGAGGAAGATTGCTGGGGGTGGGGGTGGGGAGCTGTTCCCATAAGCACCTTCTCCAAGACGTTTTAGGGCACTTAGTGACATCACTGTTGTAACTGATCAGAATAATCAGGGTGAAATACACGTAAACATCACAGGTCAGGCAATGAGGATGTACCAGAGAGATGTGACTTGCGAGGGGGGGTTGGTGGGTGTTTTGTTTATTTGTTTGTTTGTTTGTTTATTTTTGAAAGGCTTGCTTCCACTCACCAACCAACGCATTGGCTATGCTCCTCCCCTCTTCCCAAACGAAAACCTTCTAGAATAGGTCAAGTCATACAAACATGGGAGGGGTGGGCATAGCAGTGGCAAGAAATGGGCACAGCAGCGGCTGTGGATGAGAGCAGGGCAAGCAACTACCCAGAGAAAGGTCTGGAGAGGCTCAGTGCCAAAACGCGTCTGCTGCACCCTGCTCATGGCCACCACAGCCTCGACCTGCTGGGCTCAGGCGATCCTTCCACCTCAAGCTTCCATAATTTTTTTGCAAATTGAAAACGTATGCCAGACACAGCAGTTGATGCCTGTCATCCCAGCACTTTGGGAGGCGGAGGCGATAGGATGGTGCAAGCCCAGGAGTTCGAGACCAACCTGGGCAACCTGGTGAGACCTTGTTTCTATAATAAATCAAAAAATTAGCCGGGCGTGGTGGTGCGCACCTGTAGTTCAAGCTACTTGAAAGGCTGAGGTGGGAGGAATGCCTGAGCCCAGGAGGCAGAGGCTGCAGTAGCTGTGAGTGTGGCACTACACTCCAGCCTGGGCAACAGAGTGAAACTCTAACTCAAAAAAAGAAAAAAGAAAGAACGAAAAGAAGAGAAAATATATCCCGGAGTCCTTGATTCTCAGAAACAGAAAACAGAAGGAACTTCTGGGTGATCCCAGCTGGCCTCCAACAAAAACCTCTGAAAGAAGAGTCCCCGTCTTTGCTTGTATACTTCCAGGGACAGAGAGCTCATTTTTTTTTTTTAGGTGATCCATTCCCCTATCCATCCACTCAAATCAACAGTGCTTGTTAGAACTCAGAGCCCCAAGTCCAAATCTTCCTACTTGCGACTCTCAGACTCTGGTCTGAGAAGAAATCCTGAACCGTGCTGGCAATTCGGAAAGAAAACCCCAATGTGGTAATTTACATAATTGGCTGTCACAAGTGTATGGTGATAACGAATTTTCCCCATCGCTGGCAGCCTAGAATATAAGTGTGTGTTGGTCTCTCTCCCGGTATTTAAAGATGTAGGGAAACTTGAAGATGCCCAGAATAGACTTGCCATCAAACAGCTCATCAAAGAGATCGGGGAGCCCCGAAATTATGGCTTGACAGACGAAGAGAAGGCAGAGGAGGAGCGGAAGGCAGCGGGGGAGCGCCTGGCCAGGGAGGCCGCGGAGGAAGCAGAACGCCAGCACAACGAGGCCGTGGAGATGGCAGAGAGGATGGCTCGCTGGGAGGAGTGGGTGAGTGGGGGGTGTGTGCTTCTGCGTGTCGCGGCGGAAGGCGAGGGAGGGAGACGAGGGGGGATGCCTGGCAACGCCATTTGGGCCAGTTCCACTCCCCTCCTGCTCTAGGGAAACGTCCTAGAGATATCCCCAACACGTTTTTGTTTTGGTCATCTGTACCATTAAAAAAAAAAAAGGACAGCCATGTCTTTTGCTTGGTATTAACAAGAGCTAGCCATTGTCAGTAGTATTCATGATACATATCGGCTGGGCACGGTGGCTCATGCCTGTCATTCCAGCACTTTGGGAGGAGGAGGCGAGAGGATCACCTGAGCCCAAGGCTCGAGACCAGACTGGGCAACTTGGTGAGACTTCATCTCTACAATAAATCAAAAAATTAGCCAGACATGGTGGCATGTGCCTGTAGTTCCA
>CAUYQG010174494.1:0-25417 GCA_963574415.1 Tarsius wallacei
TTCTCTCTTTCTTGCTAGTTTCATAGACTCAGTGAGCAGCAAAGCTGGCCCAGCAAGCAAAGTACCTAAGCTTTCCCACCTGTCATGTAGGTGGCATCTGGGGTCTTTGATGTGCTGTGCTGTGGGCTGGGAGTGTCCTCCCGATTCTCAGGAAATTTGGGCTGCTTTGTCCCCAGCTTTGAATGCCAGCCATCGGCAAGACTCCTAACTCACGGCCACCCCAGAGTCAACCTGCTGGGCTCAGGTGATCCTTCTTCCTCTGCCTTCCAAGTCACCACAGCTACAGGCATGCACTACCATGCCCGGGTAATTTTTTACTTATTTATTGTAGAGATGAGATCTAGCTATGTCGCCCAGGCTGGTCTCGAACCCAGGGGCTCAGGCAATCCCCTTACCTCAGCCTCCCAAAGTGCTGCAAAACACAGTAGCACATTAGTTGTTACAGAAAGCTGATCACTAATGAATAAATTGGTGAGAAGAGAGGAGAACCAGGATTTGACAGCAACAAGAAAGAAAAACCCAGGAGGAGCTGGTGGCTGAGCTGGGTGCTGGGGCTGGACCAAAGGTGGTTGGAGCAGAGGCTGAGACCTACGGGTGGCAGAGGAGTTCTGTCTGGTCACACTGGTCAAAGCAATTTGGACTGAGCAGCAGAGCTGGACTTAAGGGACAGAGGCAGAGAGAGAAAGGGGAGGAATATGGAACGATGCCTTTTGGGTGAGTTTGGTGCTGTAGGTTGAGATGTGGCAGGATTCCTTACAGAGAGTTGGGACACCAAGGCTTCTCTGCCAGGTAGCAGCGTTTATTTGTGCCGGCACTGGCCCAGCGGATTCACATCTAAAGGCTGAGGCCCAAATGCAGCGGGGCATTGCTTTGTGTCCTTTTTGTTAGCCTCCCTTTATATCTTAACCCCTTTGTCTCCCTTATTTGGCAGTATACATTTTGGTTGGGTCTTTCAACAGGGTTGAAATGCAACAGGAATGCAACAGGGTTACGCATGCACACTTAGACATGGACTGCATCACGTCACTTTCTCTTTGTTCTGGGAAGGCCCCTACCACATGACAAGGGAGGATAAAAAACGAGGAAGAAGCAGCTAGAACAGTAACTGGAACTCAGGCAATGGCTTCGAGTAGACTGAGCAGGTTTCATTGCAGGAGACAAAGCCCAAGAGGAGACAGGTGCCAAGGACCTTGGAGGGAAGTTTCTGTGACTCCACAACATACTCCCTCCCCTGTCTCCGTGATGTCTGGGTATGTGTCACGTGTTTTCACACAGTTGGGTCTCAGTCTCTTCACATAAGGCTTCAACTGCTACCCAGGGGATGCCCTGCTGGTGGTGCCCACGGATGGACCCCAGGGCCCTGGATGGTGCCCTTGTGGCTTACCGCTTTTGCTTCCCGCGTGTTCTTGAGACTCGAGGCTCTGCCCTAGGAGCTCCTTGCAAGATGTTGAAATCAGCTCTCCACTCGCTTCGTTCTATAGCCAAATGGGGAGAAAGGACATTAGAGTGGAAAAAGTATAAAATCTCGAGTCCTCCCAGCATCTGCCTCTTGTTGGGCATGTGGTTTTGTGCAAGTGACTTGGCCTCTCAAAGTCTGAACTCCTCATCTGTAAAAGAGGGATAGATAATTTTGGCAATAGCTACCCACCCAGCTGTCCTGAGGGTTGTATGAAATCATGGAGAGGGCAATGCTTTGTAAACTGCATTTTAGAATACTTTTAGGTGCTGACAATCACCATTCTTTAAATGCAAAAAATTGCATTTCTCACTGCCCCGCAAAACGAAATTTCACAATTTATATGCCTTGGATATGAATTAGTGGGAGAAATGTAAAAATAATAACGTGTTCAAAAATTTCCCTAAGCTGTCAGAGAAGGAACAGTGCTGTCCTGGACTGCCTCGCCAGGGGCCCTGGAGCCTCCAGCGTGCCTGACCTGCAAACGCTCCACCGCTCAGCGGGACAACAGCCAGATGGCCCCGCTAACGCCCTCCCTCCCTGCGCAAACATCTCCCATCCAGCCGAGTCAACAGGCCTCCCCGGGTCAAGAGGCTCCTCTGCGCTGCATCTGTGTGGTGTAGCCCAGAAACGAGGGGACTGAGGCTCAGGCCTGTGGACTTTGCTTGGGTTTCTAATCCAGGCCCCTGAGCAACCAGGTCACCTGTCTTGGCTCCTTCTCTCTTTATGTCAACAGGACTGGTGGGCTCATGAACGTGGCTGGGCCCTGCTCTTGCCCCCTCCTCCTGTAAACACAGCACAAAGAATCTTTGTGACCATCCAAGCCTAGAGGCCCTGCCCAGGGGAGGAGAGCCTGCAAGAGGAGAGGGGTTGAGGGTGAGGACCGGTGGATGGGAGAGGAGGGGTAGAGTTGGCACAGGAGTGGTGCCTGACAATATCTCTTGTACATGTGGTGCAGAGAGAAAGTCGGCTTTGCCCAGTGTCTGACCCTGAGAGGAGACAGCAGAGACCAAAGTGTGTGTGTGTGTGTGTGTGTGTGTGTGTTTGGGGGGAGAGGTATAGAAAAGGGAAAAAGCATAATCTCAAATATCCCACACCACTGGCACCTTCCCTATCTTAGCATTTCAAATGCGGTAAAAAAGAACCAAGTCTCCTCTTCCAGCAAGAATATGAGCCGGAGAGTCAAGAAAACAAATTGTGTCCCTGTTCCCACCCTGAATGAACTGTGCGCCCATCAGAGGGTGCCTTAACTTCCCGGAGTTTCCTTGTCTAGATAAATTAGAATGCTAATGTCTGTCATTTTTTGAGCACTCTTAATGTGACAGGGACTATTTATCTGTTTTTTTAAAATTAATCCACATGAATGCCCAGTGAGGTTGGAATTATCCCCATTTTAGAGATAAAATCATTAAGGCTTAGCCAAACTTGCCCCGAAACACACATTTGTAGGTAGCAGAAACAGCTCTTTTTTGTTTCAGACCTCTCTCTGCCCCTGCAACTAAGAAAGGTGGGATCTCTTTCCTTGTTTTTGTCTTGGTCTTTTTGCATTGGAGTTTCACTCTGTCGCCCAGGTTGGAGTGTAGTGGCACACTCACAGCCACTGCATCCTCAACCTGCTGGGCGCCTGTGATCCTTCTGCCTCAGCCTTCCAAGTAGCTGGAACTACAGGCGCACGCTACCACACCAGGCTAATTTTTGCTTTATTTGTAGAGATGAGGTCTCATCAAGTTGCCCAGGCTGGTCTCGAACCCGTGGGCTCAGGCAGTCCTCTCACCTCAGCCTCCCAAAGTGCTGGGATTATAGGCGTGAGCTACCGCTTCCAGTCGGGATATGTTTCCTTGATAATTTGAAAGCTTAAACTAGATAGGGTCTATTTAAAACCATTTTTATCACCAGGGGTTAGAGATTCTGACTTCAGTCATAAGCTCAAGACCTGGAGTCAGAACCCCCACCTTTTCTAGATGGCTCTGCCCACTGCATTCTTTGATCACCTTGGTTAAATCCAGGGAAAGGGAACAGACAATCAACATCTTGTTCCACCCGGGGTGGAACCTGGCAGCAACTCTTAGAACTTCTGTTGCCACCTTTTCCATGCCAAGGCAATTCATCAATGTCTAAATTTCCATGGCACATCTTGGAGGCTGCATGAGGGACGAAGCACCAGGAGTCCTTATACCGACAGACAAAAATTAGTGCTGGGAGGTGCCCCTGCGAAGGTTAAGAAAGTGCAGGGCTAGCCTGGCTCGGTGGCTCAGCCTGTAGTCCCGCGCCTTTGGGAGGCTGAGGTGAGTAGATTGCCTGAGCCCGCAGGTTCGAGACCCGCCTGGGCAACTTGGTGAGACCTCATCTCTACAACACATCAAAAATTAGCCGGGCGTGGTAGCGCGCGCCTGTAGTTCCAGCTACTTGGAAGGCTGAGGCGGAAGGATCGCCGGAGCCCAGCAGGTCGAGGCTGCGCCGGGAGCAGCCACTGCACTCCTGTCTGGGCAACAGTTTGAGACTCAAACTAAAAAAAAAAAAAAAAAAAAGCCCATCAAATGATCAATGTTTATGAAAATATGGTATATATACACCATGGAATGCTATTCGGCCATGAAAAAAGGAATGAAATAAAGTCTTTTGCAGCAACTTGGATGGTATTAGAGGCCATTGTCATAAGTGAAGTAATGCAGGAATGAAAAAACAAATAATGAATGTTCTCACTTATAAGCGGGTATTAAACTAGGGATCCACAAAGGCATATAAAATGATAAAATAGACAATGGAGTTATGGAGAGGAAGAGGTGATTGGGAAAGGGGGGGGTAAAAAATAACCTATTGGATACAATGTGCAATAGTGGGGGGTGATGGGTACTCTTATTCCCAGACTTTTTCACCACCAAGTGATGTAATCATGTAATCTAAACCACTTGAATCCCTAAAGGTACCAAAACAAATAAACAAAAAGTATAACACAATTACATACAGTATGCCATACTTGCCAAAGAAACCGTCAAGAGAGCAGGGAGACAACCTACAGATTGGGAAAAAGTATTTGCCAACTCCAGGTCTGACAAAGGCCTAACATCGTGGATCTACAAGGAACTCAAACGTGAGGAAAAGAAAAAAGCATAATGTTTTAAGTGATATTTATAATCATGGTTCATTGAGTGCTTACTAGGTACCAGGTACTGAGCTAAGGCTTTCTCTACATTCTCATCTAATATTGAAAATTATTTAATGATAGGAAAATACTGTGAAATAACATTAATTTTAAAAAACAGATTATAAAGCTGAATATATATAACATAATTACAGTTTTTAAAAAAAATATAGCAACTGTGGATATTAAAAAATGGAAAGAAAATACATTGAAATATTATCTGTGATTATTTCTTGGTATTATAGGTGATTTTTAACTTTTTTTTTTTTTTGAGTTGGAGTCTTACTCTGTTGCCCAGACTGGAGTGCAGTGGCCACTTCCGGCCACCGCAGCCTCGACCTGCTGGGCTCCGGTGATCCTTCCGCCTCAGCCTTCCAAGTAGCTGGAACTACAGGCGTGCGCTACCACACCTGGCTAGTTTTTTTAAAAATTTATTGTAGCGATGAGGTCTCACTAAGTTGCCCAGGCGGGTCTCGAACCCTCAGGCTCAGGCAATCCACTCACCTCAGCCTCCCAAGGCGCAGGATTACAGGCTGAGGCACTGAGCCTGGCTACTTTTTTTAATTTATAGTTTTTCTAAGTGAGCATGTGATACTATTTATAATCGGAAAGTTATGAATAGTATAATTAAAACAGGTGGATTTTAAATGTTTTTTCCTTATTCTACAGACTCTTATTGAACAAATAGAGCAGCGATCTGAAAAAATACCTGAGTGAGTACCTAGAAGTCTTTTGATTTCCAACTTGCATTTCTCTTGTAGTGCCGCTTATCCAGATCTGCATATGCCCCTGACATTTCCTGAGCAGTTGCCTCCAAGCTTATTTTGGTAAAACACAACTTATTTTGGGGAGCAGATCACAGACCTGACTTAGCAAGTTCACATGGCAGCAGTTTTCCTTCTCATTTGGGCAGATATGAGGTGCCTGTTCTTAGAAGAGAAATTCTTTAAAAGATAAAGCCTATGGCTCCACAGTTCATTATGGTTTGTTTTTGTTTTATGTCTTTATTTCTAGTATAATGTGGGCAAACGAGAGATAAGCATTATAGCTTTAGAGATTTGGTAACCTATACTAGGATGTAAGGTGAAATTTAATTTACATATCTGAAATCAAAAGTTTATACTCCAGTCTCATTTGCTTTCTATCAGATACCAGCAACTGCTAAATGACATCCACCAGTGTTACCTTGATCAGCGGGAGCTCCTTTTGGGCCCCAGTATTGCTTGTACTGTCACAGAGTTAACCAGCCAAAATAACAGAGATCATTGTGCCTTGGTAAGTTTCTACTTGTTTTGGTTTAATGTTAAACCTTCCTCTGAGCTATGCTGATACTCTAGAAGCTATACTGGGTAGATAAGTTTTGTTTCCTGTATCAATAAACTAAAACGTATTTTTTCAGTTATGACAAATCTAGTTTGGTATTAGCCTTATTCAACTCTGTAAAGTACTTTTATTTTTTATTTATGATTTGAAGTGTGAAGATTCACAGGTAAGTATTGTTTCTTAAAAGATGAGGTTTCGGCCAGGTGCTGTGGCTCAGCCTGTAATCCCAGCACTTTGGGAGTCCAAGGTGAGAGGATTGTCTGAGCCTTGGGTTTCGAGACCAGCCTGGGCAACTTGGTGAAACCTCGTCTCTGCAATAAATCAAAAAATAAGCTGGGCGTGGTAGGCTGTGCCTGTAGTTCCAGCTACTTGGAAGGCTGAGGTGGAAGGATCGCCTAAGCCTAGCAGGTCAAGGCTGCGGTGGCTGTGAGGGTGCCAGTGCACTCCAGCCTGGGTGACAGAAAGACTCCAACTCAAAAAAAAAAAAAAAAAAAGATGAGGTTTCAAAGCTTGTAGATTTGTATTGACAGTTTGATTTTAACTTAGTTTTTACTACAGAAGAGTTTTTTTGTTTAGTGTAATTTTAATCCATACTGTAGAAAAATGCACAAGAGTTTTTTTTGAGTATGCCTTGTTGAACTAGGAAAGTAATTATGTTCATTACCAAAAGTTTAGAAAATTAAGCAATAAGAAGATAAAAATTGGCCAGGTGTGGTGGCTCACACTTGTAATCCCAGCACTTTGGGAGGCAGAGGTGAGAGGATTGCCTGAGCCCAGGATTTCAAGACCAGCCTGGGCAACATGGTGAGACTTCGTCTCTACAGTAATTTTAAAAAGTTAGCTGGGCATGGTGGTGCGTGCCTGTAGTCCCAGCTACTGGGAAGGCTGAGGCGGAAGGATTGCCTGAACCCAGCAGGTTGAGGCTGCTGTAGCTGTGATCACGCCACTGCACTCCATCCTGGGCGACAGTGAGACTCTGACTTTAAAAAAAAAAAAAAGAAGATAAAAATCACCTTTAAATGCATTATGCAGTAATCTGCTGAAAACCAATCATTTTCTGTTCTTCGCTAAGATGTTTTATGAATATGTATGCATAATCTCTGTCATAAAGTGTAGGCTTTGCTTCATAAACACTGGAACTGTTGTGTGTCTTCAACTGTTGGTGGTGTGTGTTTGTTTTACTGCAGGTTCGCAGTGGCTGTGCCTTTATGGTCCATGTTTGCCAGGACGAGCACCAACTTTACAATGAATTTTTCACAAAACCAACATCAAAATTAGAGTAGGTGGTACATAGAATCTGTTTCTTGTTGATAAGACTTAATTTGCTAATGACCATAATGGGTTAATATATTATAGCCTAATATTAATATATTATAGCCATTACTATATGATATGGCTATATTATGTAGTCTTATTCTATAATTAACTGCAGGGTGTTTTAACTCTTTTGTGTGTGTGAACGGAGTATCATTGGTGGGACAGTGATTATTTTCTTAAATGTGCAGCTTAAAACATGCTTTCATATTGTTTGTAATGCAATTATGGAAACATTATGGTGTGATAGAAAGAATTCTATATAGGGAACTATGTCTTAGCATCTAGATCCCTTTATCCTTACTGAGTACAATAATTCCCTCTAGTTAAATTATGTGATTCTAATTAATGAAAGGTACTTAAAAATACAGCTGTTACTTAATGACCTTTTCCTTATTTTTCTCAAAGTGTCTTTCAGATTCACTGTTAGTCACTTTTGGTTCTTCATGTTGATTGTTTTAACTTTTACAAAAAGTCTAAGATTTATGACTCTTGTAATGGAGAAGAGAAAAATGTAGTTTATTGTTTTGGCCGAGGTGGTCACTTTTGATGAAATATTATTTATGAAAGAGTACTACTGACAATTGAAGAACATAGACAACTTAATTTTTTTTTTAATGTTTAAAATTTCTCAAAGTACTTGGTGTATGTCCAAAGTACTCTGAGTTTTGTTTATCCAAATCTGTAAGTAGTCAACAATTTTGAATTTGTCTTTTCTGGAAGGAGAAAAATACCATTTGATTCATAGTGAATAAAATGCAGAAGATAATTAAATCTGAAATTTTTTTATTGCTTTTGAGAGGACATATACAAAATGAGATAAAAGCTATAATAGGTTGTCTTTTGTTTGGGGATAGCTAATTGGAATTGACTGCTGTGATTATTTGTGGAGTCTGAGCTTTTAGAGTAAAAACAGTTTGTAGAATTTCTTCTCAGCCTTTTGCTTCTTATTCTATAATGTTCCCAGATATGATTTTCCAGTAGATACTTATTATTTTTGTCAGCTTGGAAGAAGCCAGTGAGGCTTTTAAAGCTATTAGAAAGCCCTGAAAGACTACTACTAATAGCCATATGTTATTCTTTTGTCTTAGTGAGCTTCTGGAGAAACTGTGTGTGTCATTGTATGATGTCTTCAGGCCACTGGTCATTCATGTTATTCACTTAGAGACTCTTTCGGAGCTTTGTGGGATTCTTAAAAATGAGGTGCTTGAAGATCACGTACAGAACAATGGTAAATAAGTAGAAATGATAATTTTAAGGATCTTTTTAACTATATCTGTGACTCAGTGAATTTGAAAAATATTAGGTCTTTCTTCCCCCACTCTCCAGTACATAAATTTAATATTTTTGAAGTTTGGGTTGATTCCTTGCCCCTTTCTGATTTTGTGACTAAAGGTACAGTTAAATACAGAAAGAATTTTAAAATTTGGGCAAAATTAGTAGTAAAATAATTATAGTCACTTTTCTGTCTGGCATCTGTAGTCCAGAGAGAACTGAACATCACTTTTTGGGCTAGGTATTTCTGGTTTTTTTTTTTTTTTTTGAGACAGGGTCTTACTCTGCCACCCAGGTTGGAGTACAGTGGCATGGTCACAGCTCACCACTGCCTCAGTCTCCTGAACTTAGGCAATCCTTCTGCCTCAGCCTTCTGAGTAACATGAACTATAGGTGTGCACCACCAGACTTGGCTAATTTTTTGATTTTTTGTCGAGAGGAGGTCTTGCTATGTTGCCCAGGCTGGTTTTGAACTCCTGGACTCAAGCAATCCTCCCAAGTGCTGGGATTGTAGGCGTGAGCCATGACTTAGGTATTTCTAATATACTTATCAGAATACATAAAGTAATTGACAGCATTGCATACTTTTGGTTAAAAGCAGGAGTTATTTTAGCATATGTACATAGTAATGATGATTCATTTTTTTTTTTTTTTTTTTGAGTTGGAGTCTCATTCTGTCACCCAGGCAGGCTCATAGCCATTGCAGCCTTGACTGACCAGGCTCAGGCTATCCTGCCTCAGCCTTCGTGCCTGGCTAATTTTTTTTGATTTATTGTAGAGACGAGGTCTGGTCACAGATAATCTTCTCACCTTAGCCTCCCAAAGTATTGGGATTACAGGCATGAGCTGCTGTGGTAGGCCATCTTTTTTGAAATTACAGTTAAAGAAAAGCAGTTCTCTGGAATAGCTCTACTTTATCCATCTGATACAATCTTCAATGTTTGATTTGATGGTCACAGAGAACATGAGTTTTCTAATCATATTAGGTACTTTTAAAGGATACCCTTCAAGTATTTATTTTACTGGCTGAATTTATTGTCCTCACCTTGGCCTTCGTGGAGACACTCTAGTTTTGGTACTCTTCTAAAGTTATTCTACTGCATTTAATACATTATAAGATGAATATTTTCTCATACTTTAATGCTTCTGAGCTTAAGATGATTTTTAAATTAACGTGAATTTTTGCATGTGATTATGTAGTATCTTTGACCTCTTAGCCTAGAAAGGCTGTTACTGAATTGCTGATGTGTCTTGACATTGATGGCATCTTAGAAATGAAGACTCAAATCTCACTTTTATTTTTTTGTGTGAAAATGTTAACAAGTCATTTAATATCTGCGAGACATTTATTTGTAAAATGGAGATGATAATAATCCAGTCGATAAGCTGTCTTAGCTATTTCTTAGGATTGGTGTGAATCTATGTAAAAGGACTTTTTTTTTTTTTTTTTTTGGGTCAGAGTCTCACTCTCTTGCCCAGTCTGGAGTGCAGTGGTGCGCGCTTATGACCACTGCAGCTTCGACCTGCTGGGCTCAGGCAGTCCTTCCGCTTCAGCCTTCTAAGTAGCTGGAACTACATATGTGCACCACCACACCCAGCTAATATTTTGATTTATTATAAAGACGAAGTCTCACCATGTTGCCCACGTTGGTCTCGAACCCAAAGTGCTGGGATTACAGGCGTGGACCACCGTGCCCAACTGTAAACTAACTTTTAAAGAGCAAAAGCACTCTTAAAATTCAGGTTATATTATACACATCAATAATAGAATTTATTTTAGAGTCTCAGGAAGGAAGTGTAAGGGCAAATTTGTTTCCCAGTTTTAAAATTGAGGAAATTGAAAGACACTTATAAGACTTTTCTGAGGACATTAAGTCATTTTGAAATAGAATACAGTCTCTGAAGCAAAAGTGGTTCATATTGTTTCTGAACAATGTGGTAATATCTTTGTTTGTTTAAACAAAGTCTTTTTCTAAATCTAAAAGAGTTGGTGATTGTCTTTTTTTATCAGCTGAACAACTGGGGGCATTTGCAGCTGGAGTCAAGCAGATGCTGGAAGACGTACAAGAACGACTCGTCTACCGAACCCATATCTACATCCAGACAGACATCACAGGCTACAAACCAGCTCCTGGAGATCTGGCATATCCGGACAAGTTGGTTATGATGGAAGTAAGGGTCTCCTTACTTGGTCTTCTCCCTTCTTAAAAGTCTAAACATGAGCCGGGCTCGGTGGCTCAGCCTGTAATCCCACGTTTTGGGAGGCTGAGGTGAGTGGATTGTCTGAGCCCGCGGGTTTGAGACCCGTCTGGGCAACTTGGCGAGACCTCATCTCTACAATAAATCAAAAATTAGCCGGATGTGGTAGCGCGCGCCTGTAGTTCCAGATACCTGGAAGGATGAGGCGGAAGGATCGCCGGAGGCCAGCAGATCGAGGCTGCAGTGGCCGGGAGTGGCCACTGCACTCCAGTCTGGGCGACGGAGTGAGACTCTAACTCAAAAAAAACCCCAAAAAAGTCTAAACATGACTTTTATGTTTTATACTAGTTAAAATAGGATTTTAAAAATTATCCTTCAAAAGCTAAAATCAAGATAAACTTGCCATAAAAATCACAGGAGATAAAACTTAAAAATATTGAACAGAAATAAATTGTTAGGTTTTTCCTTCACCTTGTGTTTTATTTGTTTGTTTGTTTGTTTGTTTTTTGATTCGGAGTCTCACTCTGTTGACCAGACTAGAGTACACACTCACAGCCACTGCAGCCTTGACCTACTGGGCTTAGGTGATCCTTCTGCCTGAGCCTTCCAAGGAGCTGGAACCACAAGTCATGCGCCACCATGTGTAGCTAATTTTTTTTTTTTTTTTGAGTTGGAGTCTCACTCCATCGTCCAGGCTAGAGTGCAGTGTTAAGCTCACAGTCACCCCAGCATTTGCTAATTGTTTTATTTATTGTAGAGGTGAAGTCGCTCTATGTTGCTCAGGCTGGTCTCGAACCCCAGAGCGCAGGCAATCCTCTGGCCTCTGCCTCCCAAAGTGCTAGGATTATAGGTGTGACCCACCATGCCTGGCCACACCTTGTGTTTTATAAACACTCTACTAAGGTCTCTTCCCTTTGTCAGGAAATATGCATTCTGAATTTCAAAACTGAATTAGTGCTTCCTGTGATTTCTTTTTTTTTAAATAAGTGGCACAGAAGAAAGTTGATAACAAAGGAACTATAGTTGATGGTGATGATGTAACTGTGTCATGCTCTCACATAAAAACCTTGAGGACATCTCCTCAAAATTACACAGTACTGATACTCAATTTATGGTTTGAAGACTTAGGTTTATTTTCCTGATCTTTCAGTTCCATATTTGTCGTCATTTTGTTTGAGTTCTGGACAGATTTTAACTAGTAGGATATAAGTGTTAAAACAGAATTAGAACCTGGAAACTTTTAAATGGAAATTTTCAAGTATAAGCAAAAGTGGAAGCAATAATTTAATGAACTCTTATGTGCCATTATCCCAGCTTCAACATGGCTCATCTTGTTTGATTCTCCAGGCCCCATTAATGATTTTAGAGCAAATTCCAAACAATTCAATCAGCAAATACTTCAGTAGGTAACTCTAAAAGATAAGGGCACTTTTATTTTTTAAGACATGGCAGTGTCATTATCACACCTTAAAATATTGTAGTTTGATACTTAATATCATCAAGTATCCAGTTGATTCTAGAGGTTTTTTGGGGCTTTTGTTTGGATTTACCAGTTGTTAATATTTTGTCACATTTGCTTTATCTCTGTGTGTCGCTGAATCACTTAAAAGTAAGTTGCAGACATCATGATACTTCACTCCTAAGTACGTCAGTTCTTCTCCTAAGAATAAACACATTGTCCCTATAACTACAATACTTTTTTTTGCATTCAAGGAAATTTACATGATTCAACAATATTATTATATATAGTTCATATTCAAATTTTTCCAGTTGTCCTTCAAATGTCCTTTGTAATTGGATCAAAAAATAAAAAACGTGAGATCCAGTCATGGTTACTGTGTTACATTTGCTTTTTATGTCCCTTAATATCTTTAACTCAAATTTTGACTCCTCCCCACTTTTGTTTTTTTGACATCTACTTTTTTGAAGTGACCAGACCAGTTTTTGGTAGAATATGCCACATTTGTCTAATTTGTCTAATTGCTTCCTCTTGCTTAGACTCAGGTTAAACTTTTTTTTCTTTCAAGAATATGACATAGCTGATGTGTAACTTCTTACTTCCTAATATCAAAGACACTTAATATCAGGTTGTTCTACTATTGGCTAAGTTGGTGATTGTTAGCTCTCTTCATTAAAAGTATATAGTATTTCTCTCTTTGTAATTAATGAGTAATTATGGGATGATACTTTGAGATTATGAGTTCCCTAATATCTCAGACAGTGCCTTTAGTATCCATTGATGATCCTTGCCTGAACTAGTTATTACATTGGGGTAGCAAAATGGTAGCTTTCATATCTGCCATTTCTTCTTTTTTCACTGGTTGGCATTCTGTTATAAAAAAATGAATTTCCCTTTTTCTCTCTCTTTTCCCAACTCCTGCTTCATGTAGCATTGTAGACTAATAGATTTTTTTTTAAGTCAGTGTATTTTAATCTGTTACCATCATTATTCTTTTTGATGGTCAAATTTGTCCCAGATATGGCAAGTGGAAGCCCCTTTAGGTTGGTTCCTCTGACCTTTTGACATGTCCCTGTAGTACTTTTTTTTTTTTTTTGAGTTGGAGTCTCACTCTGTCTCCCAGATTGGAGTGCAGTGGCTGCTCCCGGCCACCGCAGCCTCGACCTGCTGGGCTCCGGCGATTCTTCCACCTCAGCCTTCCAAGTAGCCGGAACTACAGGCGCGCGCTACCACGCCTGGCTAATTTTTTGATTTATTGTAGAGATGAGGTCTTGCTTGCCCAGGTGGGTCTCGAACCTGTGGGCTCAGGCAATCCACTCACCTCAGCCTCCCAAAGCGCGGGATTACAGGCTGAGCCACCGAGCCCGGCTTTTTTTTTTTTACAGGTGTAGAGACATGGTTTATATTCTGTACAATTTACCCATTTGAAGTTTATAGTTCAGTGATTTTTAGTATAGTCACAGATGTTTGCAACCATCACCACCCTCAATTTTAGAACATTTTTATCATTTCAAAAAGAAACCCCATACCCTTTAGCTCTTACCCTCTACCTCAGGCAGACACTAATCTACTTTCTGTCTTTATAGATTTTCTGTTCTGGACATTTTATGTGAATAGAATCACAAAAAATCTGTGTGTGTTTTTTTTGTTTGTTTTTTTGTTTTTTGTGACTGGCCTCTTTTACTTAGCGTAATGTTTCCAGGTTCATCCATGTCATACCATGTATTAGTATTCTATTCCTTTGTATAATAGAATACTAATTAATACATGAGGCTACTAATAAGCTTCTACTACTGCTTCTACTACTACTGCTTCTAAAGGTATATTTTATTTTAAATATTTTTCCAGCAAACTAGATTAGTAATTTGGGATAATGTTCCATTGTATGGATATATCACATTTGGCTTATCTAGTCATCCATTGGTGGACATTTCAGTTGCTTCCATCTGTGGCTGTTACAAATGTTGCTATAAACATTCATGTATACTTTTTATAAATTTTCAGTTTCATTAATGAAAAACTTATGTAACAGAATAATTTCTGATCAGCGTGAATCAAGCAGAGTTACTGTACTGAACTGATACAGTGTTTTCTTTTTTTCAAGGGTTGTCATGATAGTAAAATATGACTAAAAGCACTTATGCTAGTAGTCATATGGTAGATAGTGGCTGTTGTCATTATTAAACTCTTGAGATATTTATTTATTTATTTATTTATTTATTGTCAGCGTCTCACTCTGTCACCCAGGCTGGAGTAGCACACTTACAGCTACCACAGCCTTGACCAGCTGATTTTAGATGATCCTTCCACCTTGGCCTTCCAAATAACTGGAACTACAGGTGTGCTCCACCACACCCTTCTAATATTTTGATTTTATTGTAGAGACGTGGTCTCACCATATTACCCAGGATGGTCTCAAACCTGTGGGCTCAGGTAATCCTTTTGCCCTCTGCCTCCCAAAGTGCTGAGATTACAAGCATGAGCCACCGTGCCCTGCCCATCCCATCAATTTTTTAATGAGACATTGGCTTCTTAGTAAATGTGAGTTTTGATGTCTCTGCTTTTCTGTATTAAGATTTAATATAGTATCCTTTTAGATTCCCTTACTTACAAGAATGTGACTATTTCTTTACTGATTAAAACAAATCAAATTACTAATCTAGTTTGTTTGAAAAATATTTAAAATAAAATATACCTTTAGAAGCAGTAGTAGTAGAAGCAGTAGTGGAAGCTTATTAGTAGCCTCATTATTTTATTTGAAAAGGTCCAAAGAAAATTTTGGTGCCAGAGAATTTAAAAATACCCCAAGATAATTTTGCTAAGTCAGCATGTTTCTACTATATTTTTCTAACAAATGTAATCTAATTTTTGCCAGGTTTGTAAACTACATTCTTACTTAGTTTATATCATGAGTGCTGATAGGTCTATTTGTCTGTGAAAAATAGATTAAAGCTCATTTCTTTCTAAGTGTGTCCTATACTTATCAGCATCTTTTGTCACCATGGCAGTCTCTGTTAAGATATTATCCTGTTTCTATTTAGACTGCTTCTCCCAAAGCCACATGTCCTGATTTCCTTTATTTTTATTTTTTCAAAATAGATTTTATGTTTTAGAATAGTTTGAGAGTTACAGAAAAATTACAAAGTTCCCCCTATTATTAATCTCTATTACCATGGTACATTTGCTGCAATTAATGAACCAGTAATGATATGTTGGTGTTTACTAAAGTCCAAAGGCTATTCAGGTTTCCTTCGTTTTTATCTAATGTCTTTTCTGTTGCAGGATTCCATTTATAATACCACATTACATCTAGTTTTCGTGTTTCTTTAGGCTCCTCTTGGCGGTGACAATTTCTCAGACTTTTCTTGTTTTTAATGACTTCAACAGTTTTGAAGAGAACTGGTCACATTTTTGTGTAGGATGCCCCTCTGTTGGAATTTGTCAATGTTTTTCTTACAATTAGACAAGTGTTCTGGGTTTTTGGGAATGAAATGGCATTGTCATCACATCATATCAAGTTACATCCTGTGAACATTAAGGTATTGCCCTTGGTTACCTGGCTGAGGTAATGTGGTCAGCTTTCTCCCCTGTACTCTTCTTCCCCTTTCCACACTGTGCTCTTTGGAAGGAAGTCCCCTGCACACCCCTGCTTAAGGAGTGGGGATTTATGTTCTACCTCCTTGAGGGCAAAGTATGTACATAAATACTTAGAACTTTTCTGCAAGGGAGACATTTCTTTTTTTTTTTCTGTTTTGTTTGTTTGTTTAATCACTTATTGATACCAGTATGGACGTATTGATGTTGATTTTATACTTAGGCTATAGTTCACTGGTACTTTATTTATATTGCTTCTCTAACAGTTCCATCTTTGGTCATTGGTAGCTCTTTCATTTGGCTCCTGTGTCCTTTTGACATGCTCCACTGATGGAGGTTTTTGTTTTCTATTTTGAGCACTTGCTTACTTACTGGCACTACAAGATGCTTCAGTTGCATCTTATATAATATTTCCTGCCTCGGTCCTAGAATTAGCCATTTCTTCAAGGAGTGCTGGTCCTTTTTATTGAAGGATCATATTAGAAACCAAGATCTGGGAACTAGTTATGCTCATTGCTTCTGGGGTATTGTTTCTACCCCTGTCAGTTGACAACAAAGAAATACTTGTGTATATACTAACTCACTTCTGTTGCTCCACATCTTTGTCAGCATTTTGACTTAACCTAGTTATTTCAGTGTGTAGATGGATACATGTGTCATCATAGGTATGTTTGTTTTAAAATGAGCAGACTAGAAGTATACTACCCTCTTTAGTTTAATTTTCTTACCTATCGTTTTAAGACTTTTCCCCTAAACTCTCATCCCTTTCTCTGACTTCTGTTTACGTTGATCACATTTTGGCTAGTTAATATTAATTATTTATATATTACTTAAAAAATAACGTGCAAAATCAAATTTGCAGGGGTCAGATGTATGTTAGGTAGGACACGCAGTGTTGAGGCCATCAGGTTTTGGTACAGCTTTTGTTATTTTGCAGGCTTATAGAAGGAATTCTCTGTGTCTGGATGTTGCTATTAACAACAGGGAGCAAATAGATAGTCTATTTGCAGGAGCTGCCTTGACTCTGAAAGCCACAGAATGGATACGATGAGGACTAGGTCTGCTTCTCAGCCTGATCTAGGGAGTATGCTCCCTGTTTACCCTCCTCTCCCCTGCTGGTCTTCATTGGGAATGTTAGCTTACATTTTATAGATAAAATGCCTATTTCAATAGTTTTGTCTGGTATACTGTGGTGAGAAGCTTATATGTGCCTCCTTCCCGCTGTCATTTGGTGATATATTTAGTATGTTTATTCAGTCATTATGTGGCCAGTGTCCTGTATGCTTCCTTGTGCAGTGGACCTTTTGGTTTAAGGGTACCATGTGCAGTAAATATACTGGCTTTATTTTGGCAAGGGACTGGGCTATAAGAGTGATCTGACTGAGACATCTGTGTGTCATTTAGGGATTAGCTGAATGTTCTGGTTTCTACATGCAGAGTGGACTGGCCTGGGTGATATGGGGTCTGTCTTCTAAACAGATCTCTAGCCCTTCTTTCTGGGAGTAGCTAGAAGTCTGTTAGGTTCTTGTTTCTGTATATTTCCACCTTTATAACCAGTGTAAATTAGTGGGATTTTTCATTCCTAATTTAGTAGTTGATGTCTTATGTATACTGGATGATATTCTTTAGTCAGTGAACCCATGCTAATTTTTTAAAAATCTGTTTCAGAAATAGTGTACTGTAGCTATTATCACATAAAGTGAAAGCCTGTTATTTGGATTGGCCAGTTACTGGGACCAAATCATTTTTGACTTTCAGAATCTGTCCAGCCTTAAATGTGAATACTTTACTTCTAAACATTAAATTGAAAAGTAGGACTCTTACATGAACCTTGTATACTTGACCCTTCAGCAGATACCTTGTATTGGTTTTGAAATAGGGGAAAAGGCTATATACATGTTTTTGAGAAAAGAGATAGCCCATACTACTTAAATGTTTCATTTCTACATATTGTTTTTGGCATAATTCTCTTAATTAATTCATTTGATTTACTTTGTAAAAAGAACATGTTCACATTGCTAAATCCTGCTGAAAACTATTTTTTAATGTTCCTTCTGATTTCTCTATACAGCAAATTGCACAGAGTTTAAAAGATGAACAGAAAAAGGTACCTTCAGAAGCTTCATTTTCAGATGTTCGGTTAGAAGGAGAATCTAACAGTCTGACAAAATCTGGTATGTTATGTCTTAACTGCCAACAGTTATTCATTCAATTAATAAACTTTTTACTTAGGGACTCGTCATGTCCCAGGCTTGAAAAACAGCTTGTGCCTTTGGGAAGCCCACACTTTATGGGTGGCGGGGATTGCCAAATCACAGATGGAATTCAGTAGTGTGCGAGATGCTAGTGGTAATATATGCACAGGCACTCTTGCACCATGACGAGGGGCATGGAGCTTACGAAGGGAGATGAGTGAGTGCAGGAAGGCGGGCTCACTGTGAGGTGTGAAGTCTGAAAGCTGGAATGTGCTTAGGAAGAGTGTGAGCAAGCAAAATGAAGTAAGGTTGTTTCAAGTAGATAGAATAGCATGTAGGAAGGCATGCAGGAATGGAAGACTATGGTGCTTTGGAGAAGTCGAGTGGTTTGGTGTGTTTGGGCCTAGGTTGTATGTGGGGAAGGAGCAGATAAAATAGGCCAGATTGTAGTGGGTGCCATGTAATAGTCTCACGGCCTTTGACCTTCTAGCTGGTATAGTGTATCAGGGTGATTGCATCATCAGATTTGCATTTTGTAAATATACTGAGTTGCTAGGACTAGGGTAAAATGTTAGTGATAGAGATGTATGGAATAGCTTGGACTAGGGTGCGTGTTATACAAGGAGCAAAATTGTCCAGGAGTCACTGTGGATACTCGTGAGGGTCCTAGATAACGAGCTAGATGGGAGGTAAGGCATCCTCCTCTCTCCCAGCTAAAGGGTGGCACTAAAGCACAACTCTTCGTGGTTGACTAGGAGGGAGGGTGCTGTCACTCCATGGCCTTTAAAGAGTCTCAGCTGCCTTAAGATCCCCAGGTTTAGGGCCGCATCAGGTATTCCAAGTCAACTCTAAACAGGTGCTACGCCAACTTCAGACTGCTAAGCAGCCTGGGTATTCCCCATCTGACAAAGCCATTTTATCATGTTTTCCCTATAGTAGGGGTGACCCCCAGGGGGTTGACATTTCCTCCCCTGCAATAGAACCCTTGCCACATCCTAGGATACTTCTTGGTTCCAGTACACCTCTTGGTTCCAGTATACCTCGTCAAGGGTTACTGGAGACCTGTCTTGCTGACCCTGGTCTTGTGCAGTTTCTCTTTCTCTAGTAAAGCTTGTTCTTTAACTCATGCCTGGCATGAGGAATTATTGGCAGAACTGTAGAGACTGGTTAGGAGATTATTGTGTTTTTCCATTTGAGAGATAGAGGCATTTTGAACCAGGGTGTTGATAGGGAGATGGAAATGTAGGCATAGGGATGTCGTTAGAAGTTTGAATTGGTAGAATTTGGTGACACACAGGGGCTGAGGTGGAGTTGATAAGGTCCATGTGGAACAACTGAGAGGATTTGTATTACGTGGATCTAGTAGAACTGAGCAGTCCCATGTGGTAACCACCTGCCATGCAGAGTGAGAAATGTGGCTAGTCTGAATGTGCTGTGTATAAACAGAAACAGAAACATGTAAAATTCACACCAGATTTCAGAGACTTAGTATGGAAAAAGAATGGAAAACGTCATGTTAGTAATTTTCATGTTAAATCATGTTAAAATGATGATTTGGATATATTGGATTAAATAAAACACATTGAAATTAATTCTACTTGTCTCTTTTTACTTTTTTGAAGGTGGCATTTTAACGTGTCACGTTTATGGTTCGTATTATATTCCTATTGGACAGCACTGCTCTGGAGACATCAAGGGGGAGGCTGGTTTAGAGATAAAGAATGAGTAGTTGGCACGTTGGGCTTGTATGAGATCACCCCAGTACAGAGAGTAGAGCAATTATAGCAGAAGTCTGGGGGAGAGAACCTGAGCAAATACCAGGGTTATGGAGTGGATGGATGTGGAGGAGTGAACTGAGGCAACCAAGAAAGAACAGCCACGAGGTCAGAGTAGGCAAATGTTGAGGGGAGTGAAGCCAGAGGCGGAAGGGTAATTTGAGTAGAACAGGTGAGAAGGATGAAAGCATGAGTTCATAGTGGTTAGAGAGTGTGATGCTAAGTTTTAGTATTTTAGAGGTGGAATAGTTTGAAGTAAGAAGAAAGTTTGTAGAAAGTAAGGATGTAATTCCGAAAGAAAGTAGTAAGAAAGTCTGCCTGTGGGGAAGGAGTGTGAGGATGGAAGTGAAATCTTTGGGGTTGAGAAGGACGGTGAGGACGACTGTCTGGTCATCTGTATGGTGACCGGTGTTACCAGAATGGTGATAGAACTTGGGCTGGAAGGCAAGACTCTAAATCAGGTAGGAAGAGCAGTAAAACCAGGAAGAGTCTAACCACTTTCCCTGGTTCCCAGGTATGTTGGAGATGAGGACATGATGTTCATGGCGTAGAACAAGGTATCAGGGCAGATTGGTGTAAGGACCATTCATTGAAGAGACCAATTATCAGTACCTTTAAAAAATGTAGATGTGCCAAGATGAAAAACACCCATATCTACCATACGGATTCAAGACTTTGCATTTTATCACATTTTATGTGTGTGTGTGTGTGTGTGTGTGTGTGTGTGTGTGTATGCATATATATACACACACATATATATAAATTTTTTTTGCTAATCATTTTAAAGTAAATTATTGACATTATTGACATTTCATCCTTGAGAATTTTGGCATCTCTTAAAAGTAAGTGCATTTTTTACATAACCGTAAACCATAATCACACTAACAATTTAACAAATGTTCTTGTGTTCTCTAAATACTCAGCCCATTCAGTGTCACCTCTTGTCCCAAAGTATTATGCCAGCTCCACTTTTTTGGCTCATATGAAATCTGGTCCTTGGACCCTGAAGTGGTTGTACTTCCCTTACAAGGGTGTGTGTCTGCCCAAGCACACCCTCTCCTGCTCCTTCTCACACTTGCCAGAGGCTGCCTTTTCTGACTTGTCCAGTGGTGGGGGAAAGCCAGCTCTGGTCACTTGGGAATTGGATGTACTAACCAGGCCTGTGAGTGACATAGCTCAGCGTGAAAGGCAGGCTGACAGGCACAGCAGCTTTGGCCATCCTGTTAAAATGTCTTTATTTTCTTGTCTCTATTCTCATCTCCATAGACTGCCACTCACTTCCACGTGTCTACATATAGATTGGCACCTTTTTCATGGTTGTGTTCTAGGAATATGCTTTTCATTTACTCTATAAAGAACATTGACCACAGTTTGAGAAAAGAAGGTTGGGTTGAGCATATCTTTGAAGGAATATATATATGTATTTACTCCTGTGTGTTCTTACTTATTGTGTTAAATCTCATCTGTCACTGATTTAGATTTCTTATGGTAAGGCTGGAAACAATTGATACCCTCCAGCTATTGATAACTAATGAGAATAAATAGTTTCTAGTTGCCTTGTAAATTATTGTAAGAAAAACACCCACAGTTGTGAAATGTGTTTTCTTTCCCGTTTGGATTTTAGGTTCAACAGAATCCCTCAATCCTAAACCACAGACCACAATTTCTCCAGCAGATCTTCATGGAATGTGGTACCCTACAGTTCGAAGAACTCTTGTCTGTCTTTCCAAA
This sequence comes from Tarsius wallacei, assembly GCA_963574415.1. Taxonomy (NCBI): domain Eukaryota; kingdom Metazoa; phylum Chordata; class Mammalia; order Primates; family Tarsiidae; genus Tarsius; species Tarsius wallacei. Next base: position 21,464 of record CAUYQG010174494.1, read on the forward strand.
TTATACAGATGCATAGATGTACGTGTGTAAATTTTTGTGTCTTTATTGTGAATTGCTTGCTCTTTCACTTGGAATATTTTAAAATTTAACTTTCATTTTAAGATCTTGATGCCAGATTTTGATATTCTTAGAGTCATGATTTTTAGATATGGAGGTAACTTGAAGGTCAAGCTAATTTAGGGTTTCCTTCTGTACAGCCTTAGAATCCACTAATGGTCTTTGGGAAGTCTATGAGCACCTCAAATTTGTGGGTAAATTTTGTATGTATGTTTGTATTTGTACCTTTCTGAGGAGAAGGACTTTAGCGTTCATCGATGCTTTTTTTTTTTTTTTTTTGAGTTGGAGTCTCACTCTGTTGCCCAGGCTGGAGTGCAGTAGCATGCTCATGGCCACCCCAGTGTCGACCTGCTGAGCTCAGGTGATCCTTCAGCCTCAGCCTTCCAGGTAGCTGGAACTACAGGCATGCACTATCACGCCCGGCTAATTTTTTGATTTACTGTAGAGATGGGGTCTTGCCAAGTTGCCCAGGCTGTTCTCGAACCTGAGGTCTCAGGCAATTCCCTCACCTTGGCCCATCGATTCTTAAACTTATGACTACACATAAGTTTAAAGTTACTTATTAATTTGTTTGCCTGAGTTTATAGATGAGGATAAAAAGATGCAGAAATGTTAAGTGATACATTCAAATGTCACATAGGTATAATATACCTTTAGTATTTAATTTAGTATTAAATGTAACGACTTTAATTTTGCACTCAATTGGAATCAGCAACCTTAACAAGTAGTGTTATGGTTATGTGTGTTTCTAATCATAGACTAATAAGTTTAGTTATTTCTTGAAGTTAATAGCCCTTTTTATTTTAAAACTATGCATTGATTTCAGGGCCAGAGTTATTTTAAGCACTCTAGTGATATGTTATCATTTCCTGCAGAATCAGATTTGTTGACATTTATTTGCTGTCAATGATTTGTTGCTGAACCAAAATATTTTATAAAATTTGATGATTTTAATTCTTAAACTTATTAATTTGATTGCTACAACCCAACTGCATATAAAAAGAGAAATGATTAAATATAGCAGTGACTGCTATAGTGTTCAGATGCTATTATTTCTTAAGAATATGATTCAAAAATAATATGCATATATCCTCATACTCCACATAGTTGTTTCATTGGGCCAGTAGAGACCACACTACTCTGTATTTAATTTAAACTGTATAATTGCCAGGGTTTGTGCTTGTAGATTTTGAAAAGCAACCAGAAGCGCCTTTTGCCCAGTTCTGGGACTTTAACAGATGAGGCCAGATTGCCCCTACACAGCTAGATGTCTTAGCTTTTTTGCCCAACTGGAGTGAGGTTTGGATATTTGGCATCTCTTCTTTCCCAGGTTTCCCATTAGGTATATTGAATGATTCTATTAGGCAGGGATTCAGAAACTTCCTGCAATGGAGCCAGTACCCCAGGGAAAATATTCAAGAAGCATATTCCACATAGAGCCCATTGTCCTCACAGACCCTAGTAAACGAAGCCTCTTGGGGTGCTTAGCAAGGATTTTAGCCAAACAGCAGGTAGGTCTAAGGAGGTCATTCTGTTGGTTTTTGTTTTACACCTTAGGCTTTCCTGTTCTTTTTTCACCTAGCTCACAGTCATATCTTAACCCTTTCAGTCTTACTGATCAGTGGTGAGGAAAGAATCCATGAAAAACATGTTAAGGCTGTGCAGGAAAAGGAGAGGGTCTTGGTCCAAGCCTCTGGCCTTTAGCCTTCCTGGGCAGGGTTGGTGACTCAAAAGGAGGCAGCCTATCTCTTTTCTGCGATTGCCTTGTGGAAGACATCAGAGGGAGAAGCCATGCCAAAAGAGAATAGCTTTGAGTAGAAGGCCAGGTTCCAGGTGGCCTCACAGTCAATATTTTGCTCATACCCATCCATCTTGTTTCTATCTCAGGAAGAATGGAGGCAGGGAGGGAAGAAGGAGGCTGACAGAAGTCCTGGCACGACTAACATGCCACTCCCCTGGGAAGATACAGAAATGGCAGAATTAAATTAAGAGCCGTTCATGTACCATTTTGTATCTTTTTTTTTTTTACTCTATAAGAATTTCACTACCTCCTTCAGCATTTTTTGATTTCATGAACAGTATTCTATGTTTAAATTTACTAATATTTGTCAGTTCCTCATCATTGAACATTTAGGTTATTTCTAGTTTTTTGCTCTTTTAAATAATACTGTAATGAAGAGCCATGTGCATGAATCTTATGATACTGATTAATTACTTGAGATCAATTTTTAGAAGTGGATTTGCCGAGGATTTGTTTTAAGGTTGGGTTTAGAGATTTTAAAAAACTAGCCCCACAGCATGAGCCCATGTTGGAGTGGGGCTCTGTGAGGTCAGAACTACGCCTGCCTGCTGACCACTGTACTTCCCAGCATTAGGCATAGTGCCTGCATGCAGTAGGTGCTAGTAAATATTTATTGAAGGTCATGTGAGTGTTTCCAGAGGTGATTGCACATTGCAAAACTGTGTTGGTCTAAAAAAGTTGCATGGGAATAGAAAACCAGGAGGAGTACCAGCAGTAAATTAAGCCAGCAGTGGGGCAAGCAAGCAGTATTGCTGCACTTGCAGCTAGGGTTTTCCTTTTTTTCCCTCATTACTGGTTGCCACTAGCAAGTGTTTCTCTTTTATTCCACCAGAGAGCAGTGTTCCAAGGATTGTCACAGGAAGCGTTGTCTGCCTGCATTCAGTCCTTACTTGGAGCGTCAGAATCCATCAGCAAAAACAAGGTTTGATGAAGTGTTAGGTGAAATCTTATTACCTGTTATTTTTGGAATGTAGCTTTTATGTATAGGTATAGAAGTGTAAAGCCATTTTGGCAGTAGGATTTGTTTAATGTGATTTAATTTTGAGGCCCCTTGAGAGAAGCTGAGTATATTATAGTGTCAAATAAAGACTGCACTAATATATAAGAAAGTTCAACTTTTCTAAAGTTCCAAAAATGACACTTAACTTTATACATTCTGTAGGGTAAAGATTTCTTGCTTGTAGCCTTAACATCTGGGAACTGATACTACTGTTTCTCTGGAGTACCAAGAAAGCATTTTCAAAGAAGTGTGGCAATTTGTAATCATCCCTACAATGACATTTCAAATAGTTGAATGGCCTCACTTGGAGGTAGTAAGCCAGCTTTGTGGACAGGCAGCTGTGGCCCTTGGTTGTGTGACTCGAGATATTAATAGTTACATGAGCATGTGGCTTGCAGTTTTTCAGAAAGGGATCTGGGGCCGAGGGCTGCTGGCCTGTGCTTCTCCCGTAGCCCCTGAGTGGCTCTCTTTTCAGGAAGTAGAGCATGGCCAATGTGTTGCTCTGCTGGCTCTCCTCTTAACGATGCCTGTCACCTACAGGGAAGGAGCTGTGGGGGCTGCTGCCAGCCAACATTTTATTGCTACTTGGAGTATTCAAACTCTGTGAAACTTCTTTGACTTCTAGATTTATAAACTTGATTTCTAAATTCAAGGTTTTAGGTAAATTAATTTTTAAAAATCCCCACACAGCCGGGCTTGGTAGCTCAGCCTGTAATCCCTCGCTTTGGGAGGCTGAGGTGAGTGGATTGCCTGAGCCCGCGGGTTAGAGACCCACCCGGGCAACTTGGCGAGACCTCATCTCTACAATAAATAAAAAAATTGGCCAGGCGTGGTAGCGTGCGCCTGTAGTTCCAGCTACTTGGAAGGCTGAGGCGGAAGGATCGCCGGAGCCCAGCAGGTCAACACTGGGGTGGCTGTGAGTGTGCCACAGCACTCCAGCCTGGGTCGACAGAGTGAGACTCCAACTCAAACAAACAAAAAGAATCTCCACCTTAGCTTGTGCTTCTAGGGAACCTGATCTAAGACAGTGAGGACTAAATAAGTATCTGTTATGGAGTATGAGAGTAGATATGGGAAAAAGAGAAATCTCTTGTTG